>BPQB01000088.1:0-125417 GCA_019973155.2 Phanerochaete sordida
CAGACGGTGGGAAGAGGCCGGTGCGTATTATCAGCCTTGACACCCGCGCGGAGAGCTCTGACGATATACTTGGTATAGAAAGGTGTCGTCGACAGACCGCAGGTTATTAATGTCGCTCCCTCGAGTGTGAGACCTCGACACGAAGCCCCGCCCGCCTGGACGCGATGACTTGCGAAACGGCTCCGCTGCGTCCATGCTACGTCCAACATCATACGCGAGACGCAGACCCACGACCAAGCGTCCTCAAATTCGCGTCGACCGAAGCGAACGCGCCGTACATCCCGCCGCCACCACGTTCCTCGCCCAGGCTTGCCACCACTCCTTCTCTGCACGCATGACGGATCCAGCGTTCGCAAGGAAAGCTGTACACCGACGCACACGCAAGGCCAAACGCACAGGTCGCCCCAAGCTTTTCTTGTGCCTGCTCACCGCTCCATGCAGGCACGGCAGCCCAATACACGCGCAGCGACTTTCACCCTTCTGCGACGACGCTCCCCAGCCGCCTCTCCAAGACCTCACCTATCGCGAACCGCTCTCGCAGCCCGTCAGCGCTCGCAGCGCAGCCCACGACCACCGTCCTGGCGCACCGCTAGCTATCGGCGCAGACGGACGACCCCCGCCGATCGACCTCGGTAGAGCCGACAGCACAGACGGCTGCTGCGCGGTGCCGTCGTCGCAGTCTCGCGCGCCCGGCTTCAGTGCGGCCTTCCCAGGGCGCTGGGCGCGATGACGAACGACGGTAGCAGACAATCGCGAGGGCGGGTAGTGCAAAACAGCGGGATAGGCGCCGCGTGCGGGTGTGGCGGCCTGTCCGGGCGGTGCTCCGGTCACGGAGACGTCCCAGAGGCGGTGCTGAACCGGTTTATGGGAGCTGAGGTAGGCCATCTCTGCTGTGTCTTACCCGCGCGATCTCACGCATCTTCTAGGGGAACCTAGGGACTTGAACGTCGATATTCCGCTCCTGTGCGAGCCTCAAGTCAGCGGCATACATGGTCTGCGGTCCGACCTCTTCGGCTTCGACACGCGCGCCGCCAGCGACACCGCACTCTCCCTGTCGATCTTCGCGTCCGCCTTCAGGCGCGGGAGCCCGTCTCGACACGCTCAATCGACACGGACCCCCGCAACCCCCTTGCTGCGGATCTCGGGCGAGCTCGCCGACCTCTACACGCAGCCCGTCACGCCGTCCGTCGGTGCACTCGCCGCTACGACGTACGTGGTACAGATCGAGTGGGGCATGGGGTTCTAGATCAATATCTGGAGTGTCTCGTACGTTGTTTGTACACTCGCGCCAGCCGATCGCTGACACTGCGCGCAGCTATGGTGCAGCGCTTGGCACAACATTCGAGGCGATGGTCCCGCAGAACGTCGGCGGCGCCTTCGCGTCGCACCAATGTCACTATGGTACGCATCTCGTCCTTCATGATGTCTCACCTTACGTAACGCGGGCGTAGATGACGATGATTGGTTCATGGACACGACTGCCGCTCGCACTTCAGCCTACGACGCTGGAGCCGCCCCTGGTCCATCGCGCTGTGCGCTCTAGGGGAAGCTGGATCTCCGTCGTCGACGATCGGCCTCACATTCTCGACTGTGCAGACACGACGGGGCGCGGAACGCTCCTGTAGTCGGAGCAGGTGCACGGCATCGGGCTCGCACTCGCGCTCGCTGCGCTGAAGAAACACAGCGCCTCCGTGCTCGATGTCGCAATCAGCGCTCGCGGCGTGGACCTGAGCGACGGCTGTGCGAGCACGGGACTGCCGCTCGTCGTCGGGGACCCTGCCGTCATCAGCCTGGTCGTCTGCGGCGACGTACTGATCGACCGGCGCAGCACGTTTGCGCAGCCAAGCGCGGCCTACGTGATCGTGCGCCATGTATGCGGGTTTGCAGGCGACTGGTGGCCGATTGCGAATGGGCCGTGCTGGTGAGTCGTCTCCGCTTCGGCTCGCGAGCGGTGGTGCTGATCGAGCACAGGGACTATCGATGTACGAAGGAGTCAAACGGTGGATCCTGCGCGACCGCATCGTGAACTGCGTCGCTGATTATGCTCCCAGACTACTTCGGGAGGAACGCGAGCAGACAAATTGAGTGCACCAGCGATGCGCTCGGTCAGCTCTCCCACTGCATGTACCTCTGTCACGCTGATCGAAGCCCCGCTCATAACGTCACACCCATTCGCGATGCGCGCGGCATTGGGGCTCATTCCAGCGCGATGCGCACGGCATTCGGGCACATTCCAGCGTGATGCAATTCACTCTCCATCCCCCTATCTCGACGCCGGAAGATATCACACGAATTCCGTCAAGCCGCGCTGCTCCCGCAGACCTCTCCTGGGTACGCAGGCATCTCATCCTATTCTCCCTGACGTCCGCTGACGGCCGGCGCCCGCAGCGCCCCCTCGCGCTCCCGCTGTTCAACGTGCCCTGCGCAGGACATCAGTACTTGTTTTCGCGAGAAGCACGAAGCCGGACACGCCCTGCTCGCTGCTCAAGGGGCTCTTCGCGTTTGCAAAGCAGAGCGCGAGGGCTGTGAGCATCGGCCGGCGCGACGTACGCGCGATTGATTGTAGCGAGCCCACGGAGACCTCGGAAGGTGCGACGTCCGGGATGCTAAAGTAGCAGACGTCTGCGGGTACAACAAGTACATAAGCGTCCGTACAAAGTCCATAGGAATATGACGAAAATGAGGC
This sequence comes from Phanerochaete sordida, assembly GCA_019973155.2. Classification (NCBI taxonomy): domain Eukaryota; kingdom Fungi; phylum Basidiomycota; class Agaricomycetes; order Polyporales; family Phanerochaetaceae; genus Phanerochaete; species Phanerochaete sordida. The sequence continues at coordinate 2,687 of BPQB01000088.1, forward strand.
TCAGAACTACATGAGGGTCTCAGCGTGGTACCAGTGGGCGGACATGTATAGTTATACAGCGAACGAAGCTGATTCGGGACCACAGTTTATGATGTACGTGGGGCATAAGCAAGCAACAGGCGAAGGATACATGACGGAAGAAATGTCCGTGGATCCCTAGACATAGCGCGGCGAACGCTGCGTCAAGCGACATAGCTGGAGAGATGCGCCAACGTCACCCCGACCCACCGAGCGACCGAGCGCCGCGCCTCGCCAGATGTCGACACTACGCTCCTCTCTCTGCCACGTGTTCCGCTCCCGCCGCCACTGCGAAGCGCCTTCTTCGGCCCAGCAATATCCTTCCCAACGCCAAGCCAGAGCTCGCCCCGCCGAGCAATCGCGAGCCAAGTGCCTTCCATTTTGCTGCTCGGCCTCCCGGCTCGCCTCGTCCGCTTATGTGCAGCGTGTCTGCGGCTGTGCCCAGTGCTTCCGGCAGTGCCGGTATTCCGGTAAAGGACCGTGCGTTCGCCGCAGCTCGCTCCGCACGCAAGGCCGGAAGGCGCCGCAGATAGTCTTCCCTCTTCTCTGCGAAGAAAAGCGAGAGGCACTCCGCATATTCGTCGTCATCGAGCGTCGGCGGCGTGTCGTCGATGGTGACAAATGAGCGGTCGGCGAGAATGGAGAGGATGGTGCTGTCATCGATGTATGCGGTTGGATCCCATGTCTTTGTCTTGCCATTGAGGATGCAGTGTTCTAGCTGCAAAATATCCCGCTCGAGAGCCCACGCGAGCTGCTCGCGGCGAAGCACCGAGCGCACGAGCGCCCGCATCCCCGCTTTGTCCTGCTCATCTCCTACACGCACGTAGAATCGGAGCTTCTCAAAGTGATCGGAGCCCGCAGCGTCTCGGAGGCCATCGAAGGAGGGAGCATGTCCATTTCCGACGGCCGCGAAGCCGGCAGCCAGCCAGATCATGCTGACATAAGCAGGTGCGTCGCCGGCGCGAGCGGGTGTGGCGCGTGCACGCGTCACCCACACATTGGCCAAGAGCTGGTCTGGGTCTGAGGTGACTGTTGGTGAGAACCCCAGAACTACTTTGCCTGCCAAGGTCATGCATTGAGCGTCTCCGGCACGCAACTGAATGGCCATGTGCGCACCTGAGGCTTCAAGGCCATCGAGAGGCTCACCTCCCGATTGTTGCAATGCCACGGAAGCTGCCTGAAACCCACTGGGCACCGATGCAAGCAAAGCGTCGAGGAGCGCGCTCCACTGGGGATCCTCCGCGGCAAGGCCCAGTCTAGGCGCAGCTGCGAGAAGATCCAACGCAAGCTTGGCCTGAGCCGAGATCGTCATGTCTGCGCACTCCGACATCCTGCACAGCCAGAGTGCTCTCTGAACCTTCCGTGGGATCCTTCGAGCTCGGATGATTGGAGAGGGGTCGAGGAATTTGAGTTGGGAGAAGAAGCACTTTTGCAGGGCGGGAAAGCTGTCAACGAGCCGTGCGAGCTCGGTAGTGCTCTTGAGCTCGGAGCCGGTGAGCTGGATAACGGAAAGTCGAAGGCTGTAGAAGGATGGCGGTACATGGGGAAGAGCTGCGAATGGGGGCCAGCGGACTGGCATTGAAGGCTCGGAGCCCTGAGTCTTCCTCCGAACGAAGCAGATAAATGTTGTTTCCGGAAGGCGCGCCATCAATGGCTGTAAGTGGTGCATCCAGGGCTCTGGGAGAGGAGGAAAGGAGTGAGCGGCTCGTATCCACCTGATAGCTTTGTTGAGAGATGAGCCATTGAATCGATGGCTGTAGACAATCTTTTTTAGGACATATACATCAGAAGCATTGTGTAAGCGTATGTCATGAAAGAGAGCTGGCCGAATGCATTCTGCCCAGTACTTGCAAACGAGACTTGATGGGACAAGCTCATGTTTCCATCTCTGAAGGCGTTCGTGGTTGCCCATGCGCAGGACGATAATTGTCAAATAGCTCAGAATATGTGCGATTGCCTCGGAAGGGAGGTCGGCTCCAGTGGCGCGGGGCATGCTGGACGGGGGCAGAGAGGTCGGCGACGGCTGTGCGAGGACGATGCAGGCGGGGTGGTGGTGGTAGGAGACGAGTGCGAGACCGCCGAGCCTCGCCTCATCCGCACGCCCTCTGATTCCTAGTACAGCGTGCGAAGTCTGCGCAGCCCCCGGGCCGACTTCTCTGCCTCATGCATGGAAGGCGTCTGGACGCCCTGGGGAGCACCGCCTGCGTCGCGCGCGCCCAAGGCACATGGAGAACGCAGAATCATTCATTCACAGCAAATAATCGTCCTCATTGCGAGGATCTCCCATAATCATTCGGCCTTCGCACCGCACGCGGACACAGCAGTTCTAGCAAGAACCATCAAGCAATTATAGATCTACCTTGCGCTATGTACAGATTCCCGGATACGCGAATCGGTGCAATCGGCTGCGTCCCGGTCGTCCAGCGCGATGCCCAGGGAAATATTGGCGCTCTGCTCTGGTAGACCGCATCCGGCGCCGGGAGCGTCCCACGTTGAACTACGCGTTCATCGCCAGCGCGGAGCACGCAGGAATTCGCACTGGGAGGTATGCCGCGCAGGCTGTCAGTAGCGAGAGTTGCGAAATGGGAACCAAGAATGTCATTTATAGACGATCATCGCAGTAGTATAATGGCGTACGACGCCACGTACTTGGATATCGGCACGATGAGGTCTGCGATGCGAGTCAGACATATGTATGGCAAATTAGGTGCTGCGCATACCGAGCATATTGCTGCCAGTGCTAAGCAAGACTTCGAGGTTGGTGTTCGTCACGAACAAGCCTGAAGTCAGGCGTCAGCACCTGGACGCTATATCCGGGACAGCGTACGCATCGTAAATCTCGCCTTTATTTAAAGATACTAGGCCCTGCAACAGTAATCACCAACGCATCGCGCGCGCGAGAGCAGCACCCACTCGCATACACTCTGCGACAGCGAATACTGCGGCGCCGTCTCGGTCGACATCGCGGCCATGCGCTCGTACTCTGCGCGCTGCAGCCTCGCGAGTGTATCCGCAGTCCAGCTATCTTCACGGGCGATCGCCGCGCCGACATCCAAAGATTTGGTGCTGAACGGCTGCTCCGCGCCCGCGTATGTCGCATATACGTCGGCGATTGTTTCTTCGGGGCCGGACAACATGAGCCCGCCGTCGCCCCTCTCGAGCGCCACGATCGCGCGTGCGGACGGCACTGGCTCGCGCATGGCGTGTACAGCGGGTCAGAGACCTGGTGCGCGACGGGCGTGCTGTTTCCCGCAGCTGGAAGCGCTGCATACGGGCACGTCCACGGTCTGCGCGGCGGCGATCTTCGAATGGATATGCTGCGATGCAGGAGGCTGAGGCTGCGTGTAGCGCAGCGTCGGCGCCGGTGAGGTACGCGTTGATATACAACGCATCTGCTGAAAGGTTTAATGAGGGTACGACGCGAGAAGCAAAGCGGGGCACACCTTGGAGCTGTTTCCCGCCGCTGAAAGCGCTGCATACGGGCACGGCCACAGTCTGCGCGGCGGCAACATTCGATTGGACCTGCTGCCCCGCAGGAAGCTGAGGCCGCCCCAAGCGCGGCGCCGGTGAGTTTCGCGTTGATCCACAACGTATCTGTCGAAAGGTTGAAGGACGGCGGGACGACAGAGGCAAAGAGCGACGCACCTTGGGACTGCTCGTGAGGATTCGCCGCGCTGTTCCTGGCCTTGCTGATGACTTGTCTGGGACCATGGCGGCAGACAACGTCCTAAGGACTGGAGCTGCCGTCCGCGGTCAGCACGCACGTCTGTCCGCTTCTCGAGGGCCACTCACGACGCTCCATAGAAGCCGAGCTTCCCACGGCCAATCGCGTACGCGATGCGTAACATGTTGCCAGCAAGGGGCCGATGCCGATACGGAAGTTTGCGCGTGTGTCGGCCAGGTTGGGAAAGAGGAATATCGCGCCGCTGACGAGGCCGCACTGCACCTCCAGCGATGTTCAAAACCGTCTACCTTTCGAAGGTTCGCGCGGCGCGGCTTGGACGCTCTGCAGCTCGCCGGTATCTGGCGGCCCAGGGCACACGCCACGCGCCACAGACACTCGGCCTTCCGCCGACATTGCCGGTACTGTTCCCGACGAGGATGATGCTGCGAAATGTGCTGAGGTGGCGGTAGCCCGAGGTCCATCGCGCCATGTTGCCTCTTTGCGGCCAAAGCTGATCATGTGTTCCTGGCAGTCTTCGCGCCAGCGATGTCGACGACAGCGTGTTCGTGTCTACATCGTTCCGCAGCGGATTGCGTGCCAGCGGGCGCGGAGCTGGAGGGCGTCCGCCACTTGCTGATATGCTCCGCCCCCTGACGACGAACCGATGTTGAAGAGAGGTCGAGTGTGCGGGTGTGTTCGACGAAGGGCAGTCCTGGTGATCTGCAGCAGCTCGACGCTGGTGTATTGCACGGGAACAAATGCTAGGATATGACGGTCAGAAGGCCCATATAGCTCAAGGGAGTTGCCTGGACGCACCATATTGTCTATTATTCCCATGCCCGGCGATGCAGAGCGCAATCAGCCCCCTGCCGCGGGCTTGCTACGATTCACAGCGACGCTTTCCGTCAGCCGTCGCCACGACGTGAAACCCGCGGACGTTCAGCGCACCTGACATTCGCAAGCTGAGGGAGCTGCGGCGCGAGTAACATCGTTTCAGTCGTTCACGTCGGGGCGGGGGCGGACTCTGGCAGTACGACGTGCTCCTGGGGGCATCCTTCGCGAGCCAGATCGACGCTCCGCGAAGGACCTCCGTCAGGAGGGCTACGCCAAGGACCTGTGAAGCCATTCGGCAACGCACACCGAGGCAAAGCCAGTGTTCACGGACCTCGGTCTCCCAGGATCGCGATAGCAGGCCCGTCCACAGCGATCGTCTTGAGGCAGGAATGCTGCCGGTAACACGCCAAGTACCGTACCAGCCGCCTTGCGCCGTGACGGAGCACGGCAGACACGCGGTATGCGCGTCAGCGGCGCTGCCGTTGTTGCTGCAGGGGCTTGCCGTATGTCTGCTTTACTGAGAGTACTTCGCCGAGGGTCGACATGTCGCGCAGGGCTCTCAAACGAGGGGAGTGACACCGGCTTGCTGGTACTTTGCTCTTCACGGTGCACGCAGATTGCTGGGGTAGTCGGAACGATGGGATAGACAGAGCGTAGCGGAAGGAGGCGCACCTTGTGTGCAGCAGCCGCAGCGAGCGTATGCTTTGCGGTCGCTTCGCGGGCCTCTTATTTGGTCAGAGCGCAGAACCAGAAGAGCAAGAAGGCGAAGCTCAAGCGCTCACCGACACCGGCCACAGTCGAGGGAGGGGCGCAGAGACTCCGGATTGACGAGCGCTGTGGGTGACTGGGCGGGACCTGGCAGAGCGTTGGACGCAGCTCGACGTCACGCGTCGATTACGCGCCGCGGCCCGCGCTCTGCCCACGTGGAACGCGCGCCGCGCGAGCAATATAAAAGACGCCCGTGCGCGTCTTCGGGGTGGACTCCTCCCGCAGCACGTCCGCCATCCTCTACGCGACATACCTCAGCCCGTCATACGTTCTGCCCCCCTAGTGTGCTCACCGTCACCCGCCCTTCCTCGCGTTGCGTCATGACACGCCCTCCGTGACCACAAGGCGTCGAGACGCGTCGTCGTGCTCGACACCGGCGTCGACTTGCGGCCCCTCGATTGCCCTGCCCGATCGCTCCTTGGGCTTCTGGTGAGTCTGGCCTTCCTTTGTCGCTGTGCTGCTTGTCTGACCTTCGCTCGCTTTGGTCTTAGTGCGCCGCAAAGCGTACAGCCGCGGCTACCCCAGACGTACCAGGTGCGTTCGTCTCGCCCGTTTTTGACCCCCTCGCCAATCCGACCCTTCTGCAAGCTGAGCGCGCCACGAAGAGCAACGTACCGTCTAGCTGGTGCAGCTCTCCCTGTTTGCGGTCTCTACCCGGCATGCCAGCCCGTTCGAGAAGGCGCAAGCCTGTGCAGCGACGATACCAACGCAGCAATCACGCTCATTGGTTCAGATCGGACCACGACCCTCCACGCTCGCCCGAGAACGCCCAGCCGCCGTGCTCCCTGAAGATGCACGACCACAGACTCGGTCCCGGGACACAGGTCGTCGACTAGACGGTAGAGGGCCAGCACGGTATATCCGGCATTACTCTACCTCTCTCTTGGCGTGTTACTAATTGTCCTTGTAGGCTCAGCTCCCAGTTCACCCGACCTGGCCTCCTCGCAGGATGACCACATCCGCTGCAGAGATGAAGCTAGAGCTCACCATGACGCGAAGTTATGTCCGCGCGCCGGACCCTGTGCACAAGCCAATGACCTGCCTGTAAACAACGTAGGCCGCGCCCTGGACGCTCTCCTGCCCCTGTTCAATGTCCATGGCGACTCCGAACGTGCACCGACGACCTCGCCCGACGCCGCAGTAGCCTCGCGACACCCAGCGAGGTCCCTCAGTAGCGGCAGCAACGGACACGCGAGGGGATACGGTGCGTGCCAGACATTTTCGTTCAGTCATGCACGAATCGCTGACCGTGTAGTCTGCGTAGACGTGCCTTGTATGTCGGGCATCGCAAGATGATTCGCTACGGGACGTCGCACATAGCGTCCCCGAGGCCTCAAGTCCAGCGTCTCACCTTCAACAGCAAGCCAGCCCTGGTCCCAGTCAGTCACAGGAAGCTTGATCGACTGGCTGCCCAAGCAACGGCTTGGCAACGGTGGCTCGACGTACGTGGACCCGCCCGCCAGCATGCCACCCACTGAAACGGCGAAGACACGTCCACAGCATCGCCGACGTCGATCGCCGCTAGCCGATCTGACCAGGACTACGGCCTCAGCTGCGTCGACGCCAGTCAGAGCGCCGCGCATCCCGCGCCCGCCAGGTTGCCCGCCCAGCCACACCACTGCCCGTTTCCCGCACCGATCCCAAACCGGCGGACGACAGCGATCAGCTGCGTCCCCGGGGAAGGACCCGTTCCTCGGCGTATGTCCTCCACACACGCTCGCCGGACGCTGCCCGGCTTTCGGAACGGCTTTACACGCTGCGCCGGCTCGATCGTACTAAGGCGACCGCTATAACCGCGGCCCGCCCGCACTCGAGGCACCGTCAACGCTCTGCCTCGCAGCGGACGTGGCAGCGGCCGCGCCCTCCGTGCTATTCTGGCCGCTGTCTGTCGGTGCCGGCCTCCCCGGCCCATCCTCGCCACTCGACCTCGGCAAAATGCCAGTAGCAGAATGGGCGGTGATGTTGTGCGCGGGGCAACGATGGCGTAGCGACGAGGGCGGGGGAACGGCGCCGAGCTGGGCTTGGGAACTCTGGTACGTGATTTTTGTCATGTTCTTTCTGCACGTGCTCACCCTTCTCGTAGAGCGGCCGCAGCGACTGGAAGGACGGTAAGGATTTTAGCGTGGGGCTCTAGCGTGGGCTAGCGTGGCCCCGCCAAAGTTAGCGTGGGCTCGCGTGACGCTAGCGTGCGCACGTTCACGCTAGCAGACGCGAGCCTACGCTAGCTAAAGTTAGTTCACGCTCGTGAAAGTGACTTCACGTGAGCGCTGCGTAAATTCTCGTGGTTTATGAATGTCAGTGCTCGTGTGCGCGATGCCCAATGGCGACACACATGTAGAACTCAGTGGTGTTGTGAGTGATCTCGTTGTGTAGCGTTTAGCGGTGTATTGTTTGTTGTGCAGAGTTTAGAGGCGTTTTGTAGTTATGTGCCATGGTAAACTGCTACGCACATGCGAAGGGATGCAGACTCGGGTCCGATGCCTGCTCGCAAATAGCCGTGGAGTCGCGGACATCCGCGCGCGGGCAAACGCGGCTTACTATGACCCAAGCGCAAGCCTTCCGTTGGTCCGTTAGACGGACTATCGCTTATGGTCTTCTGGCTGGTCATTCTTCGTCGGTACCTCGAGCGGGAATCGAAGGATGACAATAAGATCTTTAATCTGCTGGATCTGGCCGTACGCAAAGTCGAGGAATAGCGGGGAACGTGGCAAAAAGTCCAACACGCAAAGGCAGCGGCGGTGGTGGCATCAGGCAACGGCGAAGAAAAGAAGTCGGGGGACGAAGACGAATCTGAGTTCGCTCCAACACACCACATCCCCCGCCGCTTTACAATGACCGAGCAGGCGGTCGCGGATCGCTTGGGCTGGGCTAATACAACCGAAAGCTACCGCTCTATCTACTTACACAATTAGCCTGTACGCCCACTCCATTCAGCGCGGTCGATAATTGACAGGAGCACGCCTGAAAAGCCATTCAAGCTCGATGGTGGCGAGCCGTCACTAACGGAAGGCCTACTGTACGTTAGGTATGGAGAAAAAGTCGGCGTGAACACGGTAGCGAAGAAGATTCTCCCAAGACGCCTCCCCAAGCGTTCTTCGGATGCCCCTGCTGCTACAACGGCGGAGTGGTCGAACAAGAAGGTCAAATTGGACGTAGTTTAGACGGAAATGTGTGCGATGTATTCCTTACTGTCTTTGCAATCCATGACCCGTGCTACACATGCTTTCGGGCTTTGTCGAATCCACGTATGCTCGTGCAGTCTCGGGACTTCTTTCGCGGGACCCCGGGAACCCTTTACCGTGTGCAGCGCAGAGGTCAGTTTAGGAATATAATCGTTTGGGGAACTATGCACATATCTCTGCTCCGGTTTGTGCTCGAACGTGTTGACGACCTAGAACTGGACCTGCTGGACCGGTTCCGCGAGGTTTAGTCCGGGTTGGCGTTCGCGCTCGGCGGTGGGCCTAAGGCCCATGCCCGGCTTCTGCCACGCGGTTCAAAGACTATAATCCATCCGTGTCAAGCAACACTAGCTTTAAGCCTTGCGCAGCTTGTGGTAAGCTTAATTCCGCTTGCCTGAGCTCTATAACCGATGTCATATCTTCGCGTTCGTGGACACTGAGTGATCCACGAGAGCACAGTCCATCATACGCGTGCCCAAGTGAGCCCACACGAGCTCACGTCAGCTCACGTCAACTCACGCTACTATCCCACGCGAGCTCACGTTCGCCCACGCTAGTTTGCGCTGACACATGTGACTAAACGTGAGCGAGCGTGATCTGGCGTGGATTGAGCAGAAAGGGCGAAAAAATGGGCCGAAGTAGAATGAGCGGCATCCATGAAGAGAACAGGTGTAGGGCTCACTGGTACAAGGGACACGGGCACCAGTCAGCTGGCTCCGGTTCGATCAACTGCTTGCGTGGACTATTTTGACCGTCATCTGTACCGCAGCTTGGTTTGCGTGCATGCCTTCATGCAGACGCGAATGGGAGTCCGCGCTCTCGGGCAGTGCCTTAGTATTGCAGCCCTCCGCAGCGAGCGTGCATAGTTGCGAAGACTCAGTCATTATGCCATAGCGCGTGCTCGCAACGCTGCAACAACACATGCGTTATCTCTACGGAATATGTTGACTTGTGCGTGACTGGAATTCGTTAGACACAACCATAAGATCTTCTCTGGAACGTGGTCGAGTCTGCTCACCTGGCGGCAGGACGATGACGTGCGCTGGGCCGCGTGGTGCACCTCAATCAAGCCTCAACGGTGCGGACATCTGTGAGTCACTCTATCGGCACATTATTTGCATCAAATTATCAGTACTTCATCTGAGCCAATGGGTGTTCATCTTACCTGCCAATCTATGTATAACGTCGAAGAGATGAGCCGTCGAACGCACAAAGCGCCACAGTGTGCAGCGCGAGGCGCAGGGTAGTGATGTGTAACACCGCAACGAGATAGAATAGCCATAATAATGTCATGTACAGCCAGCGATTGTCTGTAGGTAGGCTCGATACGCGTCACGACGAAGGCCCGACTCGGGAAGATCTCCTTGGGTCCTGGATGCCAACCTCATATGCAGGACAGCACCCTTATACGTCAAAAGATACTCAATACCTTACAATAAGCCCTGAGACATCTGCGGGCCTCTACAGAGCATGATGTGAGGCACCGCGAACACGCTCGAAGTTAGCGTCGTAAGCGCCCGTGCCACGCGCGTTCACGCTAGCCCACGCTAGCCCACGCTAGCGTTCCACGCAACGTTCTGCACCCTCGACTGGAACGTTGGGTACCTGCGCAAGGACAAGGCATTCGTTGGCTGAATCAATAGCACACGCTGCCACCCGACTTTGAGCCGCACTGCATCAGCGACACGACACCCTATCGCTTGTCTTCGCTTCCGCCGTCACAGAGCGCGAACCCTTCAAGTCACATTCGTTCGACGTAACCTTCGGTTCCCCATCCGCTGGCTCGACCAACGCGACGACGCGGACCCGGCGCGAGCCGGCGACGCTCCATTGGAAGCCTCTCCGCAATTCAGCGTTGCGCCAGCCGTCGGGACGAACGTGCTCCCGGTTGCTTCGGGTCCCGAAGGAGCAAACGAACCTGGTGCATTGCACGGTATGTCGTTCTCGCACTCGCTACAGCCGAAAGCTGACACCGTTCACAGCTACCGCCCATTGTTTGTCCTGCCGTCCGCTGCGACGCTTTCGCCCACGTGGATGCCGTCGACGTCGGAGCGGTACGACGGTACGCACTTTACCATATGTACAGTACCAATCTGATCGTGCTCACCGACGTTCTCGTTTCTGAACACAGCCGTCGTTATCACATCGGTCTACTCCGCCTGTGCCGTCGCCTGCTCTGCCACGCGCTCCCACTCATCGCGACCCTTGCCGCCGGCGTGCGCGGTCACAGGTCCTGATCAACACACGCGACGTCCTCCTCGAAATTCTCAGCGCGACGAACAGGCAGACCGACGTCATGTACGTGCAGATCGACTACCTGACATGGCACGAAGCGGTCTTATCGAGGCCTACCCTTGTGGACGCTGTCGCTACACTCAAGAAGAGACCACGTCTGCGCTCCACGCTGCGCTCGACACGCTCGGCGCGCTCTACGTTGAGTCGAGCGACGCGTACACCGGCACGGGGTCGCTGCTCGTCACAGATCTCGGCATCGCGCCGAATCTCTGCTGCGATGCCTCCATCCGTCGGCGACGCGCGTCTCGATACGGTATGCACGACCGTCGTCCGGATTCCTTTTTGTTCCTGGTCATGATCCTGCCCGTAGCGTCCAACGCTGTAGGACGTCTCGACGTACGCCAGGCATGCAATCGGCGCCTACTCGCCTTCTCTGAAGTTACGCCGCGTGGGAGGGATACCGCTTGCCAGATGTTCAGGCAGCTGTCGACACCGACGAACGAGCCAGTGGGCCTACTGCGCGAGCGGCGAGCTTTGACGGGCAGGACCGCGCGTTGGAGCCAGCGATGGGAGTATCGAGGCGAGGTCTATGGAGGTAGCGCTGGGACGATTGCTTCACATTCGTGCACTCGGAGGGAGGTTAAAATTGTAGAGCCTTGGGCTTTGGTTCGTGAATCGGCAGTTGAAAAATGGTGTCGTGTCGCGCATTTCCGTCTTCCCAGAGTGAATACATAAGCGTGCCCGGGTCAGAATCGAAGTTGTACATAATGCGTCCGAATTCGAGACCACAGTCCGAGCGCGGGGTGATACATAAAGCATGACGATATAAATTCTCTGGACTTCTAGGCGAGATCGCGCGCCGCGCAGTCCGCGGTTCCTGCTGTGGGTGTCAGTGCAGAATTCTGGGTGCGAGCGAATCATCGATTGCGTACCTCTTACATGCGATCTCATCAGCCTCCATACTCTTGGTTACCCTCACAAGGGCCCTCTACATCATGTCCATCTGCGTCTTTGCCACCAGCTCCTTCTCCTGCGCTTGTATGCGGTGCTGGTCCTGCCGTGACCTGATTTACTCGCAATCCGGACGTCTCCTCCAATAAACGCGCCTTTGCCTTTGCTCGCTCTACGCGTAAGGCGGGAAGTCGCCGAAGATAGTCTGTTCTCTTGTCCTCGAAGAACAACGAGAGATACTCGGCGTATTCATCATCGTCGAGGACTGGTGGCGTTGCGTCGATGGTGGGAACGGAGCGGTCGGCGAGAGCGGAGAGAAGGGCTTTACTGTCCATGTATGCTACCTCTGCATCATTCCACCCGTTCACCTTGTCATTGAAGGCACAGTGCTCCAGCCGCAAAACACCGCGCTCGAGAGCCCAGGCGAGCTGCTTGCGGCGAAGCACCGAGCGCACGAGAGACCGCATGCCCTCTTCGTCCACCGCATTTCCTTCCCGCACCCAGAACTCGAGCTTCTCGAAGTGCGCGAAGCCCGCGGCTTCTCGGAGGCCATCGAACGAGGGAGGATTGACATCTCCGGCGGCAGCGAAGCTGGCGGTCAGACTGATCTGGCTGACATAAGCAGGTGCGTCTTCTGCTCGAGTGGGTGTGGCGCATGCACGCCCCACCCACACATTGGCCAAGAGCTGGCTTGAGCCTGAGATTTCCGTTGGTGAGAACCCCAGAACCACTCTGCCTGCCACGGTTATGCATTGAGCGTCTCAGCCACACAACTGAATCATCATATGCGCACCTGGGGCTTGGCCATCGAGATCCTCACCTCCCAATCGATACAGCTCCATGCCAGCCCGCGCGAAGCCACTGGGCACTGATGCAAGCAAGGCATCGAGGAGCGCGCTCCACTGGGGATCGTCCGCGGCAAGGCCCAGTCGAGGCGCGGCTGCGAGAAGGTCCAACGCAAGCCTTGCCTGAGCCGGGATCAGCATGTCTGCGAACTCCGAGATCTGACACCGCCAGAGTGCTCTCGGGACCTTCCGTGGGATCCTTCGAGCCCGGATGATTGGAGAGGGGTCGAGGAATTCGAGCCGGGAGAGGATGCACTGTTGCAGGGCGGGAAAGCTGTCGACGAGCCGTGCGATCTCGGTAGTGCTCTTGAGCTCGGAGCCCGTGATCTGGATAACGGAAAGCCGAAGGGTGTAGAAGGATGGGGGGACACGGGGCAGAGCAGCAAATGGGGGCCAGCGGACTGGCATTGGCAGCGGGGAGCCGTGAGTCTCTCTCTGGACATAGCACCAGAATTCCGTCTGTGAGAGGTGCACCATTAACAAATGCAGGTGATGAAGCCATGGCTGTGGGAGAGGAGGAAAGTGGTGTGTGGCTCGTATGCGCTTGATCGCTCCTTTCAGGGACGAGTCGTTAAATTGCGGACTGTAGACAATATCTTCGAGGAAGGATGCGTCGGAAGTATTCCTCAACTTTATATCTTCAAAGAGGGCTGGCCGGATACATTCCGACCAATATTTGCAAACGAGACTTGGCTTGACAAGGCCGTGTTTCCAATCCCAATATTTTTCAACGCTCACCCATGCAAGGGTTACAAAGTTACTGAGAATCTTGGCGATGACCTCGGGCGGGAGATCTGCGCCTGTGACCGGCGGCATGCTGGACGGGGGCAGCGAGGTCGACGACGTCTATGCGAGGACGATGTGGAAGGGTGGTGGTGGTAAGAGACGAGTGCGAGACTGACGAGCCTCGCCTCATCCGCACGTCCTCTGATTCCTAGTACAGCGTACGACGTCTGCGCAGCCCCCGGACTGTCTTCCCTGCCTCGTGTACAGAAGCTCTCTGGCAGCGCTTCGGAGCGTCTCTCCGGAGCTCTCCCTCGATCATATTATGCAAAGCGTAGCTGCATACATATGTCTGTCAGAAATTTCCATCGCTCACGTTGTCATAGCTGCTATTATCATTCAAGGCTCGCACTGGACCAGCAGCAAGCTCATTTCACAAGGCGCCATCGAATTGATGACTTGTTGGAAATGTACATGACGCTGTTCTCAGAGTCACAGGTGTTAAAAACGTTTTTATCAAGCGAACACGTGCTTGAAGGTCCAAAGATCTGAACATATCCATGGCGGTGTGCATCTACCTTTGGCGGCATACTCGACATGTCCTGGAAGCGTCACGGCACCTCACGCACTATATCTTGTCCCGCCGCCCACGGACTTTATACCTGCAACCAATGTAAGTTCCCGTCGCGGCCGCCGACCGTGCGCGCGATGCCACGAGCATCGATCTGCCGATTATTGCAGTCAGCGACGAGGACTCCTCGCGACAGATACTGCCACGCACCTGACGAACGATCGTCGGGCGCACTGCCAGTGCGACGGCGTAGCGAAAGTGGGAGAACGATGGCCGGAGGAGATGATCGGCCGGGCTGTGTGTCGCGGAATGGCGTTCGACGCTCCGTGACGTGAGGGTGAACGGCCAACGGCGATGCTGCCCATGGCGTGTATCGAGAAATGTGACCTGCTTCGCAAACGTGCGAATGCCCGGCTGGCGGTTCCTGGTCTGAACTTGGCTTCTGCGCAGATAACGAGCCTGGGCCTCCACACACACAATGCTGGCCGCGAGGAGCAAACAGCCCCGACGCTGGGCCGCGGCATGCTCCCTTCGTGCTTCTCGGGCGCTCGGTGTGCTCCAGGATGGCGACGTCCGAGCCGAACGGCGCTCCGCCTTCAGCTGCCTTCTCGGGCGCCGCGAGCGCGCGTGCGTACGGCCGCAGGTTCGTCGACAAAGTGTAGAGCATGCCGAAGAGGCGGTGCGCCGCGAGCGTGCCGCCGATTGCCGCAAACGCGCTGTTCGACGAGCGGTGCGCGGGCGCGCTTTAGGCTGGCCCTATGGCGCGCTCGACGTGCATGAGTCCGAGGGCCGAGGCTTTCGAGAATATCGAGCATTCTGACGTGCTGGCGGCGGCGCAGGCGGCGGACCGCACAGCCTGGCGCGTGATGTCGATATCGTGGAGGAATAGTATGGCTGCACAAGGTTCAACGAGGGTGGGGCACGCAAGAGTGCGACGCACCTTTGTGGGTGCCATTCGGGACGGTTCAAGCGTAAGTCTTAGTCGGGGGGCACGGAGGCGGACGTCTCCATCAGAGATTCTATCTGTGGCTCGTAGTCAACACACAGACTCAAATCGCCCCTCGTCAGTCACTTACGAAGTGCCATAGCAGCGACGCGTGACCCAGAGGAGTGTACGCGCGATGATCAGCGCATCAACAGCGACGGCTGATGTCGATATCCATCTTGCGATGGCCTGTACGTGCGCTTTGCCCGACCTGGTGAGGGCCGTCGCGCAGTGGATGACCGCATCTGCCGCAATGCTCAGTGACCACACACTTTGACAAGCACAAGTGGACTTACCACATGTCCGTCTTCGTCACGACATGTGCAATGCAGGGGGCATCGCGCGATGGCGGGTGTCGACGCCGAATCGGAGATGCGTCGGTCTGCATGCCTGGTGAAATGCACACCGAAACGCGAACGTTTGTTCGGGTTTGTGGTCCAGCGACAAGGAGCGGGGCGGCCTTCTGATGTCATTCGAGAATTGCGATCACAACCGCTGGCTGTAGTAGCGTTCAGTATGAAGAGACGGGAGACGACGAAAGGGTGGCGTACCACAAAGGGCGAAAGCGGCCACGTTGTATTGGCAGCCGGACGCCGCTCATAGACATGCTGCGTCGATGACGTCCATTCAGGAGCGACGTGGGTCGGCTGAGGAGTCGTTACGCTGGTTGACTTCGACCAAACGGGTGCCAGGCGCCGCTTGTCGGCCGTGCGACCTACAAGTCTCAGTCCTGGAACGTTGATCGTCTGCTCGGTGTTGTACGAGAATCTTGCTATTCTCCGAGCCATGCGCGCAGTCGTGAAGGTTAGCTATTGATTTTGCGAGTGGAACGGGTTTTGCAGTGCGATCTGGAGCATTCTGGAGGCATGGTAAGTGCGGTGAAAAGGTCGCAAACTCACCGTACGAATCTGCCGCGTCTTTCGCCGACCTGTGGTTCAGTAAGGACAAAATCCAACAATGGATCAAGGCATACACGCGCACCTCATCATTCCATCTGCCGCATTCAAGTCCTTCTAACCGCAGTGACGATGTACGCGCGCCATGCCATATCTCTCCGGAGGTCATCCATGTCGCCTAGAAACCAACGGACAGAGCGTATGGACGGCGAGGGGCTTCCTGCTGCGAGGATCACGTTTGAAATTTGAATTTGAATGCCTCCTTCCGTAAGGCACCAGTACTTGCCAGGATCCGACGTATATTTCTGCGCGAGGACGAGCGTAGTGAACTAGTGAAGGACGTGCACGGTGCCGGTGGTTCGAGGCAAGGCAGATGCACTACGTCATCGCCAGCGCGCTCACGTGGCGGGCGCGTGAGCAATATAACAGGCGCCGGGACGCGTCGTCGTGTTCGACAGCCACCAGCCCCTCGATCGCCCACGCCCGATCGCTCTCGTCTTCTGGTGAGTCTTGTCATACATCCTGACTCTGCGACTGGTCTGACCGGGACCTTCCACTGCTCTAGAAGTGTGCCGCAAAGCGTACGACCGCGCCGTCTGCTCCAGACGTACCAGGTGCGTTCTCTCGTGCCGCTGCTTCGCTCTCCCGCCGACTCTGCCCACCTGCAAGCTGCGCACGCCACGAAGAGCAACCCACCGTCAAGTTGGCGGCGCCCCTTCCGGTCCTGCTCAGTGCTCTGTCTACGGCATGCCAGCATCCTCGAGACGCCTCCCAGCCAAGCCGCCTTGCAGCAAGTAGGTTCAGCGACCATACAGACACTGCCTAGATGCCCACTGGGCTAAATAACACCGGTAGCCTGCATAACGGTGCAAGATGGCCTCCTCCGGCGTGCTCCCTGAAGATACAAGACACAGCTGACGCGATCTATGGCCAGACTCAGCCCTAGGGTACACCTTGTCGGCCGTTCGGTAGCCGGGGTCGAGGGCCAAGACGGTACAGTGCACTTCCTCTTCCCTTTTTATGCTTTTAATTGTCCTTTCAGGTTCGCCAACCAGCTCATGAACCGTGATTCTACGCAGCCTTTCCATCGTCCGCAGAGAGCGAAACCGGAGCTCATCATGCCAGCGAGCTATGCTCACGAGCCGACACCTGTGCAACACGCAAGCTCGCGCGCGAGCGACTGCCACAGGCTACGGGCTGGGCATTTTCATGTCACGGGTCCTCGCGACTTCGAACGCGCGCGGACGGCGTCGTGTGGCGCGGTAGCAAACCCGCGATACAGCTTCATGCCCCGCTGCAACGACAATAGTGGACACTCGAGGGGATCAAGTATGTGCTAGTTATTTATTCCCGCTCCTCTGCGAACCTCTAATCGTGCGGTACGCCTAGATATACCTTGTATTCCGGTTCTCGCAAGTGGATCGGCCGCACAACATCACCATCGCGACCTCGAAGCTCGGACTCCAGCGTACCACCTCCATTCGTGGCCTCAACACCATCGAAAGGCCAAGCTCGTCCCAGACGATCGCGGTCATCTCGATTGACTGGCAGCACAAGCCACTGCGGCTCAAAGCGAAGCCCGCACGACCGCCCGCCGCCCACTCCCGAACCGCAAAGTGACATCTCAGCCACCATCCACGTCGATCGCGCGAAGTCGAGCAGCGCCAACGCGAGTCAGCGCGATGCACATTCCGCCGCCGGCACCTCTGTCCACCAAGCCGCGCCACTATCCATCTTCTGTATCGACGACAGACTCGTACGCCGCAGCGATCAACACGGTTCTCGAGGGAAGATACATGCCTCTGCGCGTGCCGTTTGCGCCCTGTCCCGCTGGACGCTGCCCTGCTGTTGGGGCGACGATCCGCGACGCACGCACGGCTATTGTACTCCGACGGCGGTCCTTAACTCTTGCCCCCGCGCATACGACCCGTCGTAGCACCCCCAGCCGCGATCCGGCCTTCGCAGATGCACATACGAGGCATCAATATCTAGATCGCGCCGCTGTCCGTCGGCGCCCGAGCAGACGCTCCTGGTGCAATCCTTGCACGCCGAGCATCGAATATGACAACACCGAGCTGAGTCCAGCGCGCGGGTGCGGTGAACGCAGGATGTGAATGGTGCGGAAGCGGAGACGTGAACTGCGCTTGGGATTCTGGTACGAGGTCTCTGCCATGTTCTTTCTGTACATGCTGACGCTTCTTGTAGGTGGCCGCAGCAGCTTGAACATCGAGTACATGCGCAAACCCAACACGTACGTCGGCGGTATCAATAGGCAGCAGTACGACGTCGTCGGAAGCGATCCGACTTCGACTCGCCCGGCGCCAGGGACATAACGTCCAAGCTCTTAGTCTTCGCGTCGCCGTCGACGCACGCCAGCCAGACGCCAGCCTTTGAGGTCATACTCGACCAGAATGTTTTGCGTGCCAGCTAGACATCGACCGCGTAACTCTAACATGCGAGCTCATCGGTTTAGCCCTGTCATTCATCCTTCCAACAATCTTACACATTGCGTTCCTCTACCTCTCCCCCACCAACATGTCCTGCTGCGCTTGTATGCGGCGCTGGCCCCGCCGTGACCTGATGCGCCGGCGATCCGGGCGTCTCCGCCAACAAGCGCGCCTTTGCCTTTGCTCGCTCCACACGCAAGGCGGGAAGCTGTTGGAGATAGCCTGCCCTTTTGTCCTCGACAAACATTGAGAGATACTCGGCGTATTCGTCGTCGTCGAGGGTCGGGGGCGTCGCGTCGATGGTGGGGACGGAGCGGTTGGAGAGGACGGAGAGAAGGGCCCCGCTGTCGATGTATGCTATGCCTTTCCAATTGCCCGTCTTGCTATTGATGACGCAGGATGCCATACGCAGAACGTCTCGGTCGAGAGCCCACGTGAACTGCTCGCGGCGAAGCATCGAGCGCACGAGCGCCTGCATTCCCTCTTCGTCCAGCGCGTTTCCTTCACGCACGAAGAACTGGAGCTCATCGAAGTGCGCAGAGCCCGCAGCTGCTCGGAGGCCATCGAAGGAGGCAGGGTCTCCGTCTCCAACCGCAGCAAAACTAGCAGTCAGCCTGATTTCGCTGATATAAGCAGCCGCGTCTTCTGCACGAGTGGGTGGGATGTGCGGAAGCGCCACCCACACATTGACCAGAAGCTGGTCTTCGTCCAAGGTGTCTGTTGGTGAGAAGCCCAGAACTACTTGACCTGCCAAGGTCATGCAGTCAGCGTCTTCAGCACACGAATGCATGGTCATATGCGTACCTGGGGCATGGCCATCGAGAGGCTCACCTCCCGATTGGCGCAATGCCATGCGAGCTTGCTTGAAGCCCCTGGGCACCGATGCCAACACGGAATCGAGGAGCGCGTTCCACTGGGGATCCTCCGCGGCAAGGCCCAGTCGAGGCGCGGCGGCGAGAATGTCCAAAGCAAGCCTAGCTTGTGCCGAGAACGGCATGTCTGCGCACTCCGTTATCCCGCACATCTGGAGTGCTCTCGGCTCCCTTCGCGGGATCCTTCGAGTCCCGATGATTGGAGAGGGGTCGCGAAATTTGAGTCTGGAGAAGTAGCACAGCTGCAGGGCGGGAAAGCTGTCGACAAGCCGGGCGAGCTCGGTAGTGCTCTTGAGCTCTGAGCCGGTTATCTCGATGATGGAAAGTCGAAGGCTGTAGACGGATGGGGGGACACGGGGAAGAGCTGAAAATGGAAACCATCGCGCCGGTATCTGAACCTGTGAGCTGCTAGTCTCTCTCCAGACACGGCAACGAAATTCGGTCCGGGGAAGGTGCGCCATTAATGAATATAGGCGGTGAAGCCAGGGCTTTGCGAGTGGGGGAAATCGGTGCACGGCTCGTATTTTCCTGATAGCTCCATGCAAAGACGAATTGTTGAATTGAGGGCTGTGGACAATATCTTCCAGGAAGGATAGGTCAGAAGCATCTCTTAAGTCTATGTCTTCAAACAGGCCTGGCCGTATGCACTCTGACCAGTACCTGCACACGAGACTTGGTGCGACTAGGTCGTGTTTCCATCGCGAGTAACCCTCTTCCCACCCCATAACGACAATCATGAAGTTGCTCAGGATTTTTGCGATGACCTCGGACGGGAGGTCGGCTCCGGTGACGCGAGGCATGTTGGGTCGGGGGCGGCGATATCGGCGACGTCTGCGCAACGACGACGTGGGAAGGTAGTGATGATGGTGGGGACGAGTGCGAGAGCCTCGACTCTCGAGCTTTGTCTCATCTCCACGTACTCGGCTTCCTAGTACAGCGTGTGACGCCTGCACAGCCCCCGGGCCGTTCTCCTCGCCTCGTGCGCGGGAAGCTTTGGGGCGCCAAGTTGGAGAGCGCCGCCCGCGTCACACCTACCCAGCGCACATCTACAATACAGACTTACCGATGTAAAACATCTGGTTGCTCTGATATGCAGTATTTTATACATAGACAGTTGGTCCTTATGGTGGGCGCAGATGCTGAATTTCCCTCGCGATCGCCACAAATCAATCACATGCTTCATCAAGTCATAGTTCAATTCCCTCATGTCGTCTAGCTCTGTGCCTACGAGAACAATTTCGTTTAGCGTTGGCAGACTGCGCTCGTGGGGAGCAGCGTGCCGTTGATGATGTACGTAGTCCATAACGCGTCCATGATTTGCAGGACGGTGGAGAGAAAATGGACACACGCCGTCAAAGTTCTGCACAAGTACCCATGCATTTTCCTGAGAACCGTGCCAATGACTTCGCGTCGCTAGAGCAGACGAGTGTGCTGTATATCTCAGCAAGCGTAGGGCGAAGCGTCGATAGAGCTTGCGTACTATCCAGACGCATGGAAGCTCCTCCTCACGGTCGTCCTCCGCAAGCCCGGCCGCCCTGACTACTCCCTCAGCAAATCGTTTCGTCCGATCGCACTCATCGATAACCTTGCAAAAGGCCTGGCAACCTGCGTCACGAAGATTCTGGTCACACATGCCGAGCGACTTGGGCTCCTCTCCAGCCAGCACTTTTTGGGCCGTCCTGGTCGCACAACATCCGACTCTCTCCACTACCTCACGACGACCATCAAGAACGCGTGGCGGCGCGGTCAAGTTGCGTCTGTTCTCTTCCTCGATGTCCAGGCTGCATTCCCTAGCGTTGACCCCGAACGCCTCTTCCACATCCTTCGTCTACGCGGCGTGCCAAACACCATTGTTCAATGGCTACAGAGCAAGATGACCGGCCGGAGAACCAAGCTCCTTTTCGACGACTTCGAATCTGTCCCGTTCGACATCTTCACGGGCCTAGACCAGGGATGCCCACTGTCCGTTATCCTCTATCAATTCTACAACTCTCCGCTCCTCGACGGCGCAAACTCGAAGCTTGGCGAACTGATTACTGGAAATATCGACGACGTCGCAGTGCTGGCTACTGGAGACACCTTCGACGACACACATGCTAAGCTGCGAGCGTTCATGACACGTCCGGATGGGGCCTTTGTCTGGTCTCAGCTGCACACTTCGGAATTTTCGGTGGAGAAGTTTGGCCTGCTAAATTGCGCTCGGAGCCTCAAGGACCTCGGACCTTCGCTAGCCCTTGGACAGGGCAGCGCACCAATATCAGCAGCTAAGTCGTATAAATTCCTTGGCGTACTTGTTGATCACAAGTTGTTCTGGAAGGAGCAGACCGACCGGGCCCTAAACAAGGGTCTACAATGGGTCACACTCTTTCGACGAATGGCTGGAGGTCGTTCGGGGGTGGGTTTCAAGCAGCTGCGCCGACTCTACCTTTCAAAGGCCGTACCGGCCATGCTATACGCTGCAGACGTATTTCTCGTCCCTATACACCATGTCGAAGGCCGAACACATCGTCAGGGCTCCGTCGGCGGCATCAATCGCCTTGCGCGCGTTCACAAACAAGCAGCGACTATGATGCTTGGCGCGTATCGTAACACGGCGACGGATGTATGTCTTGCCCACGCCGATCTCCTCCCATTCCCGCTCCTTGTCGAGAAGCTTTGTCATCGTGCTCTTGTCCGCCTCTGCTCCCTCCCGTCTACGCACCCACTCCAAGCCCTCGTTATGCGAGCTATCCGATGCCCCGTGAAGCGACACCGCTCTACCCTCCATCAGCTCCTCTACCTCTTCGGTCTCGATCCGCGCACGATTGAGACAGTAGTGCCGGCGCGATTTCCACCAGAATGAACGGCCCAAATGGCGTTCGACGTTCCGGACTCAAAAGATGCTGCCGTCGCTGCAGACGCTGCATGGACGGCCCTCGGAGGCGTCCGTGTTTACTCTGACGGCTCCGACTTCCGTGGTGGTGTCGGCGCCGCCGCAATCTTACTCCGTGGTCAGACACCGACCTCAAAATCCCTCCGCGCCCATCTTGGAACATCTGCTCAGCACACCGTGTATGAATCGGAACTCGCTGGAGTTCTCCTTGGGCTACACATGATCCGCAAGGAGCCGGGCCTGGTGAGTAAAGCATCGATTGCGCTGGATAATAAAGCTGCCGTCCTTGCCCTTAGATCGCGGCGCTCGACCCCGGGGCACCATCTGCTAGACGCAGTACACGAACTCGCGAAGGCGGTGACGGTCCGTCACCCCAACATCAAGCTCACTGTTCGATGGGTCCCAGGACATCTCGGAGTCGATGGGAACGAGCTCGCCGACGACGAGGCAAAGAAGGCTGCACAGAAGGAATCCTCTCCCTCCACTTCGCTCCCCTCATACCTCCGGAACCCTAGCCTGCCCACAAGCGTGTCGAAACTACGCCAAGTCCACGCCGCAGCCATAGCAAAACGCGCGGACCAGCAGTGGCGCCAGTCAAAGCGCTACGACAAGACCAAGATCTTCGACACAATCCCGAAGCTCTGCCACTTCGGGCGATACATCGAACGCCTCCCCAGGCGACACTCGTCGCTTATCTTTCAACTTCGATCAGGACGCTCCCCTCTGCGACATTCCCTCTACAAGACAGGCTGCGCCGACTCGCCCCTCTGCCCAATGTGCGAAGAAGAGGAGGAGACGACAGTCCACTTCTTCTTCAAGTGCCCGGCCTACGCGCGCGCCCGCGCCGCCCTCTACTATGAATGCGGACCGCTTGCAAGCTCGCTAGGAGCCCTGTTGAACAATCCGCGCCTACAGAGCGCAGTCTTCGCCTACATTCACTCGACCGGAAGGTTCACACAGCGACTCGGAATTCTCAAGTACACGAAGCGAACGAGCGCGAACAAGAAGACAAACACACGCACGAAGCGACGCCGAGCGGGTCGAGCTCCGGAAGAAGCACAACCTTAAGAACGAGGCCGTTGGTACCCATCTTTTCGACCTCCTTTCCATTTCTTTTCTGTCTACCTTCACTTCTGGGCCCATACTTCGGAACTCGCGGTGCAGGCGGTTTTCTACGATGCAGTCGAGGTTGGGGGAGTTCTGACGCGAGGCAGGGGACTGCCGAGCGTACTCCTGCACGGCAAGAGGCCAAAAGGCCCAGGTGACCACACTCACCAATGCGTGCAGGTTTATAACCCAGCCTCTCGTGTTAAATCACCGGACTGCTAGAGGACATCTCGTGCCTCACTAACCGCATTTTCTTCCCACAGTATCTTACCTGATCACCGCTGATCCCGCTTGCGGGGAAGGTGTTGTTGCCGCTAGACACCCCACGAATGTGTTTGTATATATGTAGGATCCTCGCGTAGTACTACGTCTACCATAGGGCACCGCCCTCACGGACGTAAATGGAGTCAAAAAAAAAAAAAAGCGTAGGGCGAGGGTCGGTGGATTTTGGTTGAACGATCGTACGGCCTGGGCGTGGCTTGCCCTCGATTATCCCCAAGCTATTGGATGTATATGCACCACGACATGCTGTGATCTCCTTCCTGATGAATAAAAATCGCTCAGAGCAATTGTGTGCTATCCCTCGATAGCACGGAGTCGCCGGCATACAGCTAACTAAAAACTACGGGCCCAATGTTGGCGCGGCTCCCTGCGGTCAAGATGCGCTGCAGCCAGCTAGCTCTCCGCTGACGAGAATATCTGCTCCTCACTCTGGCAGACTGTACCAGGCGACGGGAGCGTGCCGTTGTCGAAGTACGCATTGAGCGCGAGCGCAGTACACGGCGCGAAGCCCGACTGCGACGTGTGCTGCGCAGCGCGTCAGCATTTGTGGATCTCGGTACAGAAGGGCACGGACGTACGCCGGTGGCGTTCTGCGTGAGGACGACGGAGCCGGAGAACCCAGCGGACATGTTGTGCGCGCTGTGGGCAATTAGCGTGGGATAATGACGGGGGAAGGCGGGGCGTACTTAGTGACTGCGAGGACGGGGTCTGCAACGCAAGTCAGAGAGGTCGAAGACGAACGATGCGCTGTACGTACCGAGGGCGTTACTGATGAACAGTATTGGGAAGCTGGTGTTCGTCTCAAACGAGCCTAGAGTCATCCATCAGTACCAGCGAGTTAGATGAAAATCGATAGGTACCGTTCAGACGATCCTTGCCACGAATCGACCAACCTCTGGGACACAAGTTCAGAGATGTTCCATGCACGAGAGGCTTGGACGTACGCGCATATACCCTGCGACAACGGATACCACGCGGCCGCCTGGCCCGACACCACCGCCATGCGCTCGTACTCCGCCCTCGCCTGGTCCACCGTTCGCGTCCCCGCAACCAAACTATCCCCACACGTAATCGCCGCGCCAACATCCAAGAACCCGGCACTGAACGGCCTCCCCGCGCCCGCGCACGTCGCGTACGCATCGACGATCGCCGCCTCGGAGCCGGGCAGCATGAGGCTCCCATCGCCCGTCTCGAGCGCCGCGACGGCGCGCGCGAACGGCAGCGCGCTCGTGTACGGCGTGTACAGCATCTCGAAGAGCTGGTGCGCGACGAGCGTGCCGTCGACGACTGCAAACGCGCCACTCGACGCGTTGTACACGGGCACGGGCGCGGCCTGCGCGGCGGCGATGGCGCGCTCGACGCGCGCGCGCACGAGGGCTGGGGACGCCTCGAAGATTGGGCACGCAGACGGGCCCGCGCCGACGCAGGAGGTGTATACGGCGTCGAGTACGGCTTCGGTGTCGGTGAGGCTTGCGTTGACGTAGGACGTGCCTAATGGCAGTTTAATCAAGGCAGGGCGCGGGAAGACAAGCGAGATATACCTTGATACCATTCGTGCGCGTTCACGATGCCGTCGAGCGCCATGCGCTCGATCTTGTCGGGAAACATAGCCGCGAACGTCGCGCCGAGAAGCGAGCCATACCTGCCTCTCCTACTAAGTACGAGAACTATAATCGAGCCAGATGACACTCACGAGACTCCGTAGAAGCTCAGCTTCTCGCGTCCAAATGCGCGCACGATGCTGAGCATGTCGAGCGCGACGGTCGGCGTCGAGACCGACTCTGCGACGGCCCCCGCGCGCGTGTCGGCCAGGTCGCTCAAGATGCGGGATTGCGCGAAGATGCGGCCCAGCGATGATGCGGAATCGTTCGCGCTGAACGGATACGGTGCGAAGAATTCGAGGGCTTCGGCTGGTGATTCGAAAAAGGCTAGCGGAGGCGTCGTGAAGCCGACGCCTGAGAAACGTGAGCAACTTGACGCACGATCAAGGAGAAGGGGCCAAGCGTACCGCGCGGGTCGAAGCCCACAATATCGTAGTTTCGCCCCAGGACTAGGCTGAAGTTCGCAGCCTCCTGCAGAGCATATTGCACTCCGGAGTTGCCCGGTCCGCCTGCGACGATGAATTCTGAGCTAAATCAGATAGTACGATCCAGAGAATTACCGCACCTGGGTTGAAGAGCAAAGGCCCCAGGTAGGCAGGGTCGTCGCGGGGTACAGCGGCAGGAATGACGAGCATGGCAATTTGCGCCTCGCCCGCACTCGCATTCGAGTACTGGAGGGGGACCTACAGGGCGATCTTAGCAAAACTATTTGAAAGGACGAGGAATACTCACAGTGAGTCGAGCACACTCGAATTGTCCATAGCAAGGAACCAACGTTAGGTTCGTGGACGCAGTCAGCTACTCGCCCAGTTAGTCTTTGACGTGTTGAAGCCGTTCTCGACCTACGTTCATCCAATCAAATGTCTCGTCACGTCTGTGCAGAGTCTTTGCAGCCGCCAGGCCAGTCAAGCATAGCGCGAGGGCCACAGCACCTAAACGCAGACGAATGGTCATGGCTAACAGAAGTTGAACACGCAAACCGAGCCACAGGCGCATATAAACGCGTGGCGCAGCCGCGCGCTGTCAGCCCGGTTGACTGATCACGGCAGGCGGGTATTGCTCGCCGTCAGCCGCGCGCCGAGGATGCGCGGAGCGCGCAGAGCGAAGGTGCTGACGCCTGCTCCCGGCGGCAGATGGTTCAGGGCAGTGACGATCCTGTGCGTAATGTGATCGGCGCAGGATTCTCGAGCGGAGGAACGTCACAGGTTTGCCAGATCTGCGTATCAAAAGCGATGAGCTCGAGTCACACTCCAGGGACTCCACAGTCTGAAAGTCGTTACATCTCACAGAGGCTGACCATTCGGCTTCTGACGCAGAGCGAGATGCCGAGGTGCTGAGGACGGTGTGTAGGTATTGCAAGGTTCGTCGACAACGAGACATCCTGGTAAGGATCATCCGGACTTACCAGCATAATTTTGCCATCGCGGTGTGCATTTGCTTCTAGTGAAGTGAGTTGACGATGTTTGGGAAATTTGCCTCGCAGCTAGATTTGAGAAGCCGAAGGGCAGATGGAGGTCGCTTGTGGCTACGGACTCGACGGCTCTCGAGAGGTGTCGTACATGACTGTCACAGTAACTCCCTTTCAAAGCTGCCCTCTTTGATAATTGACACGGGAGATCCTTGTGAGGTCTGCATAGCATGCGTGCGGGCTCAGATCTCAGCGAATGTATGTGCCTCCAAGCGGCCTTGCGGTGATTATTTGTGACTGTTTGTTTGATCGCTTAATACCCGCGTCGTGTTCAACGGGCCCGCCTGTTCAGCAGCCTCCATGACCTCACTTTGCAGCCATCCATCCATATTTCAGCGCGCTGTAAATCACACTGGACATGAAGTTAATACTCCAACGCCACAGAAGTGCCCAATCCACTCGCGCCGTGCCGCTTCCCGCCTCCGACTCGCTTGCCTGAGTTTCAAGCTCAAGTTGAGCGCTAGCACCTGTTCACTCCCACCCCTGGTCCAACGAGCCCCAAATGCCTCAGAGGACGTCGGCACTCTGCGCCTCGAGAGTCTTCAAAGTAGCTCCCGCCTCCAGTATTCCAATCCCCGATGCCGTCGCACTCGTGCAGGGCCGGCGACATTGCCAACAGACCGCAGCTTGCTTTCCGATGCGACGCGGAGGCGTCGCTTGCGAGCCGCACCGCGCAACAGGCCACAGCAGCCTGCGCGCAGCATACGCCTGTATGCAAGGCACTACATGGGCGGCGATGGGCGTAGCGAGAGAGGACCGCCGCGATTCGAGGGCTATGCCGAGGGTTGGGTATAAGGGTGGGTGGAGGCGGCAGGAGAACGCAAAATCAAGAACTTGAAGATGCGCGTATCCCTTAGCTTTGCGCTGACATTTGGGATGCTTGCGAGCTCGGTCCCAGCGCGTCGCTTGGCGCGTAGGGATGTCGACTTTGACTGGTCTGCGGTGAGTCTGCTTATCTTGCAAGCGACGTGCAAACTCACGCGCTCTGTAGCTCAACTCGTCCACTACACTGTCATGGAGCCCTTGCTATGACGCGTACAAATGCGCCAGATTCACAGTGAGCTACCTCTGAATTGGTGACGCGACCTTTCTTATGACATCGACAGGTTCCTTTGCAATACTCTAATTCAAGTGTAGGAGAAGCGCAAATCGCTCTTATCATGTCGCCCTCGAAGTTCAGTGCGGGTAACTCTTGTTACCTGGGGCCTATCCTGTTCAATCCAGGTAGGCGCTGCAGCACTCTCGTCTGCTAACATGGACTGTAACACCCTACAGGCGGACCTGGCGAGTCCGGCGTCGACTACCTGCTCGCGTACGAACCGTACTTCCGCGCTATCATCGGGCCTCAGTACGACCTTGTCGGTTTCGACCCCCGTGGTACGTACGCATTCTCATCGAGCCAGATCCATGCTCATCTCTCCTTCAGGTGTCGGCGCAACAACCCCATTCCTGTCCCTGTTCAACTCTCCCGCTGAAGCGCTCGAGTTCTACTCGACGCTTCCCTTCAACGTGAATGACTCTGTGTCTGCGCTCGGAAGGCTATACGCGCAAACGAAGATCCTGGGCGAGCTCGCGCTCGATCGCGCAAGGACGGTGGCGGAGTCTGTCGGCACCGCGGCCGTCGCGACGGACATGCTGCAGATCGCCCGCGCGTTTGGGCAGGATAATGTCAACTATTGGGGCATCTCGTGAGTCTATCCGTCAAAGACAATCAGGCCACTCACTGAGTGTCTATGTGTGCAGGTATGGGTCGGTCCTTGGAGCTACGTGAGTGGTTATCAATAATAGCATATATAAGCTGCACGTTACTGATGAGCTCCAAGATTCGCAGCTATGTTCCCCCAGAATGTTGGACGGTTCATTATCGATGGGGTCTCCGACTCCCACGAGTGGTACTACAGTAGGTCCCGCATTCGCTACAGCTGTATACTTGTCCCTTACATTTCTTGGTATTCAGGCGCACAAGACACAAGCTCACTCCTTGAGACCGACGCCGCCCTGACGTCAGTTTACGACGCCTGTGTCGCCGCCGGGCCCTCCAAATGCGCGCTCTGGGCGAACACAACCGGCGCCATCCGCACCCGCGTCGACAGCGACCTCACCACGCTCCACCAGGCCCCCGTCCCCATCTACAACTCCACCGACCCCCGCGCGATCACCTTCGCCGTCGCGGACTACCCGCTCGCGTTCTGGCAGCTCTTCCTTACGACGTACTACCCGTACAATACGGGCGCGGGCGCTGCGGCCGCGTTCGCGGCGCTCGAGCGCGGCGACGGCGCACCGATCTACGCCGGGTCTATCGCGAGCAGCATCGCGGCGCTCGACACGTGTGCCGCCGCCGGCGCGCCGTTCGTCGCGGGCCTGCTGGACGTCACGAGCCCGATCTTTTGTGGGGACAGTCTTGTGGAGAAGCGCAGGACGCTAGCAGAGGCGAAGGAGGATTACGAGGCTATGAGTAAGATATCGCCATTTGCGGCGTCTTGGTACGCGACGTTCGTGGGCCCGTGCGCGTACGTGACTATGCTGTTAGGCTCGTGGAGATACTGACGCGTGCGGTTAGGACCTGGCCGATCAAGGCTAAAGACCGCTTCAACGGTGAGGACGTCGTCAGCCAACGATGCGGGCTAGTATGCTGATGGACCGCACAGGTTCGTTCGAGACGAATACGAGCACGCCTTTGCTCCTCATCAGCAATACTCTCGGTAAGCCACATTTCACTCGATCATCGACAGTTCGTTAACCCGTATCAGATCCAGTGACACCCATCCAAAGGTACGCGAAAGCTATCCAAGCGCCACATTTCCACTTATCACAGCCCGATGTTCTATCCAGCGGCCGCAAGATGTCACAAGGGTTCCACGGCTCCGTCCTCCTGCAGCAGAACTCTACCGGAGTACGTCCGCACTTCCCCCTCCCTGCGCCACGCGGGCTCACCGCACCCACAGCACTCCTCGCTCTCGGGCTTCTCGACGTGCACCGCGCTCGCGATCCGCGCGTACTTCCAGGCAGGCGCGCTGCCCGCGGCCGGCACGGTCTGCCAGCCAGACACCGCGATCTTCGACGCACCGAACAACTCGAGCGGCTTCGGCGGCGTCACGCTCGGCGCGCGCGCCGCCGACGCGCTGGGCCTTGGCGAGGCGCGGCGCGTGCAGCGCGAGGCGACGTTTCTGCACAGGCGCGCGTCGGGGTTTCCGCTGTGAGGGCGCGTGGGCCCGGGAGTGCCGGCGGAGCACGGCGAGGCGCTGATCGAGGCTAGCGGGTGGGCGTGCGCTGCTGCTTGTCCGGGATGTCAAAGGGCTCCTCGTACACGAGGTCGGTTCGAGGCCTGCTGTTCATTTGCGTGGACGTTGCTGTGCTCAGGGCGCCCGATGTTTGGCTGCGCTTATTTATTTTCAATAAACATGCTCCCAGGCCTAGTCTCTGCACCATCTCAGAATGTCGCCAGCGTCGCAAATACGAGTATCGTATTTCCATCTCTATTGCAGACCCCGCTATTGATTGACACTTTCGCACAGCGTGCAAACGTTCAGTGGCGTCCCGTCTTCGCTACCGTCAAGCACGGGCACGAGCGCATAGCTAAAATGCCAGTTCGTGACGCCTCCTCCATTCATACTTACGTAGATCCGCGCCTCATCACAGCGTCGCTCGCCTGCGCTCGTTAAAAGCTGAACGGCGGGCAGGCCCATCACTGCGCAGGATCACAGCCCCTACTACATGCATTCCTGCGACGGCAGACCGCAGCGATCAGGTGCGTTCTCTCGCGAAGCCCTCCGTGCTCGCCGCTGACCACATACGGCGCAGCCCCGGCGAGGCGACGCCGCGCGCGCGCTCGCGCACTGCGCGCGGCGGAGGATCTGCAGACGCGTCACGAATAGCCTTCGTGCGCTCGAAGGCTGCGCTTGCGGGTGGGGGATATAAAAGCGGCTGGAGCGAGCTCGAGTCTGTATTCTCAGCTCACATCGTTTCTCGCGATGCGGACTTCGACTGGACTTCTCGTGCTCTCGAACACTCTGCTCGGTGCGGCGTCGGCGCGTCATTTGGCGCGTCGCGATGCACCGTTCGATTGGTCGTCGGTGAGTTTGTTCCTCGTACATGGATGGAACGGTACTGACTTGACCATCAGCTCAATTCCTCCACGAGCCTGTCGTGGACGCCGTGCTACGACGCGTTCCAATGTGCACGTTTCACCGTGAGGCTTATTCCACTGATTTTTTATCCTTCTGCAGACTGACATGTGCACAGGCCCCACTTCAATACTCCAACACCAGTGCTGGGGACTCCCAGATCGCCCTGATCATGTCGCCCTCGAACTTCTCGGCGGGCGACCCGAACTACCTGGGATCCATCCTGTTCAATCCAGGTATGCGCGCCATCTCGTCTTGGTGCCATAATGGAGCTCTGATCTGGGAAAAGGCGGACCCGGCGGCTCGGGCATCCAGTACATCCTCCAGCTGGACCCATACTTCCGCGCCATTATTGGGCCGCAGTACGACCTCGTAGGCTTCGATCCTCGCGGTACGTCCCCCCGCGTCTGGCTTCTTGCTCGCCCATTATTCACCGCGGCGCAGGTGTCGGCGAGACCACCCCGCCCCTCTCTGTCTTCGAGTCGCCCGCCGAGGCGCTGCAATTCTACGCGACGTATCCGCTGAATGTGAACGATTCGGTCTCCTCTCTCGCCAGGGCCTATGTCCAGGCCGAGATCCTCGGTAATCTCACTGTCCAGCGCGCGAAAGACGTTGCGGAGTCTGTCGGCACGGCTGCGGTTGCGACGGACATGCTGCAGATCTCTCGCGCGCTCGGCCAGGAGAAGGTCAACTACTGGGGTGTATCGTGAGTGACTCTCTAGTTCCAGTGATACAGGGACACGACTTACACTGACGATTGTAGATACGGCTCCGTTCTTGGTGCTACGTATGTCTTCGTGAGCATTATTGCGGCGATATAACCTAATGTAACCACAGATTTGCCGCGATGTTCCCTCAAAACGTCGGCCGATTCATCATCGATGGTGTCTCCGACTCGCACCAGTGGTACTTTGGTAAGCGGATCATCCTTCGCAAACATATGCCTTCAGTTTCCTCACGATTCCGGCGCAGGTACGCAGGATACAAGCTCGATGCTCGACACCGACGGGGTAGTGGCATCAATCTTCGCAGCGTGCGTCGCCGCCGGCCCGTCTCTCTGCCCCATCTGGGAGAACAGCACGGAGCTCGTGGAAGCCCGCGTCCACCACGCCCTCAACGCCCTGCGCGTCGCCCCGCTGCCGATCTTCAACAACACCGATCCCGCCGCGACGACCTTCGCCGTCGTGGACTACGCCACCGCCTTCGACGGCCTCTTCCAGAGCATCTACTTCCCGTACAGCGACGGCCCGGTGGCGACGGCGGCACTCGTCGCGCTCGAGCACGGCAACGGCAGCCTCGTGTACAGTCTCTCGACGGAGGCCCAGCTCGACGCGCTCTCGCAGGATTGCACGAGCAGCAGCGAGGCGTTTGGGGCGGGGTTCATCGACATCATCGCGCCGATCCTCTGCGGAGACGCCATCGTGGACAGGCACCGCTCGCTGGCGCAGGCACGACAGGACTACGCCGCGATGCGCAATCTGTCGCTGTTTGCGGATACGTGGTACCCGACTACCATCGAGGCGTGCGCGTAAGTACTCCTGCGCGTTTCGATGTGTGCCTCTGCTTACCTCAAGCCCGCAGCACTTGGCCCCTCCAGTCCAAGGACCGCTTCAACGGTACGTGCATTCAAAAAGCGCGGTACCCTATGTTGACCACTGTCGCAGGCTCTTTCCAGGCGAACACGAGCACCCCGATCCTGCTGATCGGTAACACTTTTGGTTAGTACTGCAATTTTGCCGTACTCTTCAATCAGCTGATACGGCGCAGATCCCGTAACTCCGATCCAGAGGCAAGCCGCCTACTGCTGTCTCGCATCATGAGAAAATGCTGACCGTTCCCCAGCGCCCGTAACATGTCCGCAGGCTTCGGAGGCTCTGTCGTGCTTCAGCAAAACTCAACAGGCGTACGTCTTTTCCGCCCGCGCCGCATCTCTCGTACGCATCTGACGGACACGCCTCGTAGCACACCTCGCTCTCGGGCTTCTCGACCTGCACCGCGCTCGCAATCCGCGAGTACTTCCAGAACGGAACCCTGCCCGCGGCAGGCACGGTCTGTCAGCCGGACACCGCCATCTTCGAGGCGCCCAGTAACTCGAGTGCCGTCGGCGGGGTCACGATCTCGCTGCGCGATGACGCTGCCCTAGGTTTGCGCGAGGCCAAACGCGCTCTCGGGGACGGTACGGCGTTCTTGAAGAGGACGTGGTTTCCCCGCTGGGCTTGAGCGGTCGTGGGAAATGGACAGCTGCGATGTGCGAATAGTGGGTGGGAGGCTCATCATGGACATTTTGTGAGGTTACGGTCACATTTCAAAGACGTTTCCGTAGTGCCCTTAATACTACTCAAGTAACAGAGGGCCATAACTTGTGCTATCTTTGATCGGTCTGCCGCCATACTGATCAAGGTGCTGAAAATAAGGAGGACTGGGCAATGTACATCGGCAAAGGTCCGCGCTGTAGATGCTTTATCTGTAGACGCTGTCGTCAATGATGACGCGGCGATCATCTCCCACCATGCTGATCTTGGTGCTCCGTACGAAAAAAACGCGTCGTGGGGAGCACGCTACCTAAGCCAGACTTCCCAAGCCGACTGCACAGAACGTGGCGTCCAAAGTGAGCTTTCGTCTTCTTGCTGTCCACTGGCAGAGGTGCACAGAGCTAGATGTGCAAATAATGCAGCTATCAAGGCCACAAGCGACGCGTATTTGCGCATTGCGAGGGCGATTTGGCCGTTCCGGATCGAATCTGATTTTGCAGACTATCGCGCTGACACCAAGGGCGTGCCTGGGCGAGTCATACAATTAGAGACCCCAATTAGGGACCCCGATGTGAGCCAGGAATAGATGGTATACAACGGTGTGGTTGCGTGGTTTGTAGCCTTATCTGACGAGAGCTAGCGAGCCTCGAGAGCGCTGCGGCGTTGCTACGGGCACTGCTGGTCAGTGCAGTGGAAGGTCAATCACTCAAAAAAGAGGAATGCAGCCCAGAATAAGCAGGGTGCAGCAGAGAGCACCGGCTCAGGTACGTTGGTCGGACGACGGTGAGGTGGACGGACTGTGGAAGGAGTCCAGCTCGAAGACGCGCCCGGGCGTCTATTATATTGCTCGCGCGACACGGATGCCACATGGGCGAATTAAAGTTCTGACACAACGCTCCCGGCCCTCTTCAAAGACGTCGCACGCGACATGGCAGGCAACGTACCGCCTACTCGGCGGCGTTCGGTGCCACTCTGTTTCTGCGAAGGCGTATCTGACTTTGTTTGGTCCACGCTGATGTATGTTTAGGACGTAGCTCATCGACAACATCAGCGACACTTTCGGTAAGTCGCCGTCCCCTCCCCCGTGCACGCTAATATGTGTTGACGTAGAATACGCCACACGGGGTGCGCCTTACCTCCCCGTTTCTACCTGCACTCCACTCGCCGCGCCCAGTGGGTTTCGCGACGTGCAACGCGCTCGCTATCCCGGTCCGTGTGTACTTCCAGTTCGGCGTGCTGCAGTCGGTAGGCACGGTCTGCCAGCCGGGCACCGCCATTGCGCGGGGCCGAGAAACGCGAGTGCCGGCGGCGTGGCGGTCGGCGCACGCGCTGATGGCTCGGACGAAGCTCCCGCTTGTCGTAGCGCGTGCTGCGCGAGGCGACAGGCATCCGGAAAGGTTTCTGCTTGGATAGAGGGCGTCCCACAGTGGATGGTCTGAGCGCTCGAAGAGCTCTTCAGGCGGCGCAGGGTGGAGATGACCTACCTGGGATGTCCGAAGAGAAGACAATCGCAGGATTCTCTCCGTCACACGGCGCCTTCCTAACGAGAGTATGGAGAGATCTGTCGAGGAATGTCTTGAGAGAGGTAGGCCCGTACAGCTTACCCTCAGCCGCGTCTCACGTTATTACGCGTCACCGCACACAAGGGGATC
Organism: Phanerochaete sordida; assembly: GCA_019973155.2. Lineage (NCBI taxonomy): Eukaryota > Fungi > Basidiomycota > Agaricomycetes > Polyporales > Phanerochaetaceae > Phanerochaete > Phanerochaete sordida. The sequence goes on from BPQB01000088.1 coordinate 37,033, forward strand.
CCACTCTCATCAAGGAGAAATATCGCGAGTTCATACACCCTGGCCTTTGCGAACTATTGGCTCGCCAGCCGTATCGAGGCGAAATTTCGCAAACTGCGGCTAGGGCAGTGTTCACTGCTGCTTGCAACCGGGCCGCTTACAATGCGAACGTGACAATCAACTGCAAGTCCGATCTCCTGGACCTGCGGGCGGGGAACACCATCGTAGTCACAAATTCAGGATCGATGTCGACCCCCACGTGCGGCCGCCCCGAGACGCGCCTTGCCTCCCCAAAAGCGGCTTACACGTCGGGCCAGCGCAACGGCTGACGGAACCTTGTCGGGAGACATGTTGAACTGGGAGGTATCGCCCGCCAACGAGGGTCGCCACCGCGAAATATATTCGCCCCGGGACCCGCCGCTGGAGCCGTTTCCACTTGCGCCCGCCGACGCGTATCGCACGCGCAGGCTGACGGCTACCCGCGCCGTACCTTGTGCCAGCAGCGTCGGGTCACGTTCATCCTAGGCTTCCTATTAATTTGCATGGACAGCGCAATATTTGGGGGGCCCAATATTCATTTACGATTACTTGTCCTGAATTTCAACAACCTGGTCCTAGACCTAATACCTCCGCCATTCATGGACGTTGCTACCGTCGCAAATGTCAAGGCATCGCAATGCGGCACCGCCACGTTTCCATGCCACGAAAAGACCCCGCCACCCCCATTTCCACCCACCCAGACCATCCTCGACGCCACGTTTCCGTTTACCCCCACGCACGGGCACCAGCGCACCGCCAATCCGCGCGACCGCTATTCTCGTGCACGTGCATAAACGTGCATCCTCGCCCGCGCCGAACTGCTTGCGTGGCGGCGTTGACACACAAGCGCGCCATCACTGCGCAGGCCCACAGCCGCACCGCCCCGCGTCCTTCGTCGGCAGACCGCAGCGGTCAGGTGCGCGTCCGCGCGCCGCCCTCCGTGCGCGTCGCTTCCCAGATGCCGCGCAGCAGCGGGCAGGCGTCGCCGCGCGTGTGCGTGCGCACCGCGCGCTGCGGAGGATCTGCACCCGCATGGCAACAGCCTTCGTGCACTCGCGTGCTGCGCGGCGTGCGTGCGAGGGCTATAAGAAGCGTCTGCAGTGGGCTTGACTCTGTATTCTCTGCTTGACGGGCGTTCGAGATGCGGACGGCTACTGGACTTCTCGTGCTCTCGGCGACTCTGCTTGGTGCGGCGTCGGCGCGTCAGTTGGCGCGTCGCGATGCGCCTTTCGACTGGTCGTCGGTGAGTATTTGTCTTCCCTATGCATTAAAGCAAACACTGACTCGTCTGTCAGCTTAATTCCTCCGCAAACTTGTCGTGGACGCCCTGCTACGACGCGTTCCAGTGTGCGCGCTTCACCGTGAGCTTCATCCCATCGACGGTACGGGGGATCCCGAGACTGAAGCATTCTCAGGTCCCGCTGCAGTACTCCAACACGAGTGCTGGAGAGTCACAAATCGCCCTCATCATGTCGCCCTCAAACTTCTCGACGGGCGACCCGAACTACCTGGGATCCATCCTGTTCAATCCCGGTACGCACCACGCTTCGTCTTCGTCATACGCCAGACCTCTGACGCGCACGAAGGCGGCCCCGGCGGCTCCGGCGTGCAGTACATCCTCGAGATGGGCCCGTACTTCCGCGCCATCATCGGGCCGCAGTACGACCTCGTCGGCTTCGACCCTCGCGGTACGCCCGGCGCATCTGCCTCTCCACTACCCCGTTATTGACCGCGGCGCAGGTGTCGGCGCGACGACGCCGCCGCTCTCCGTCTTCGCGTCGGCCGCCGAGGCGCTGCAGTTCTACGCGACGTACCCGCTGAACGTGAACGACTCGGTCTCGTCTCTCGCTAGGGCCTACGTCCAGGGCGGGATTCTCGGGAACCTCACCGTCGACCGCGCGAAGGACGTCGCGGAGTCCGTAGGTACCGCCGCGGTCGCGACGGACATGCTGCAGATTTCTCGCGCGCTTGGCCAGGAGAAGGTCAACTACTGGGGTGTATCGTGGGTGACTCCTTCATTCAAGCGGTGAAGGAATACAATTGAAATTTCCGCACGCAGATACGGCTCTATTCTCGGTGCTACGTATGTCTTCGTGAGCCTGGTCGCATCTGTCTTAGCTAATCCGCACACAGCTTTGCTGCGATGTTCCCTCAAAACGTCGGTCGGCTCATCATCGATGGCGTCTCCGACTCGCACCAGTGGTACTTCGGTGGGCACAAACATCATCTTCTACCTTCGGTAGCTCACAACGACGGCGCAGGCACACAGGACACCAGCTCGATGCTCGACACCGACGGCGTAGTGGCGTCGATCTACGCAGCGTGCGTCGCCGCGGGCCCGTCGCTCTGCCCCATCTGGGAGAACAGCACGGCGCTCGTGGACGCGCGCGTCGACCGCGCGCTCAACGCGCTGCGCGTCGCCCCGCAGCCGATCTTCAACGACACCGATCCCGCCGCGACGACCTTCGCCGTCGCGGACTACGCCGCGGCCTTCGACGGGCTCTTCGAGAGCATCTACTTCCCGTACAGCGAAGGCCCGGTCGCCGCGGCGGCAATTGCTGCGCTCGAGCAGGGCGACGGCAGCCTCGTGTACGGCCTCTCGACGGAGGCTGGGCTCACCGCGATTTCGCAGGACTGCACGGGCAGCAGCGGGCCGTTTGGGGTCGGGTTCCTCGACATCGTCGCGCCCGTGCTCTGCGGAGACGCACTCATAGACAGGCGCCGCTCGCTGGCGCAGGCGCGGGAGGACTACGCCGCGATGCGCAATTTGTCGGTGTTCGCGGACGTGTGGTATCCGACCTCGATCGAGGCGTGCGCGTAGGTCCTCCAGCAAACACCGTGTGGGACTCTACTGATTTGGAATCAGTACGTGGCCCATTCAAGCGAAGGATATCTTCAATGGTACGTGTGCTCAGGACGCCGGCGACGATGTACTGACCGAGACTTCCACAGGCTCGTTCCAAACGAACACGAGTACTCCGATCCTGCTTATTGGCAACACCTTTGGTCAGTACTGCGATCTCCTTGCGCTCTTCAATCCGCTAAACTCCACATAGACCCCGTCACTCCGATTCAAAGGCAAGTGTTCTGCTACCGCTCCTTCGTGGGGAGAAAGCTGATTGTTTATCAGTGCTCGCAACATGTCCGCGGGCTTCGGAGGCTCGGTCGTGCTGCAGCAGAACTCTACCGGAGTACGTCTTCTCTGCCCATGCCGACCCTCTCATCGCCATCTGACACGCATGTCCACCCACAGCACACTTCTCTCTCTGGGTTCTCGACCTGCACCGCGTTGGCAATCCGCGAATACTTCCAGAACGGAACTTTGCCTGCGGCAGGCACGGTCTGTCAGCCAGACACCGCCATTTTCGAGGCGCCGAACAACTCGAGTGCCAGTGGCGGCGTCACGATCTCATTGCGCGACGAGGCTGCGCTTGGCTTGCGCGAGGCAAAGCGCGCTCTCGGAGATGGCACGGCATTTTTGAAGAGGACCTGGTTCCCCCGCTGGGCTTGAGTGCTAGATGATGATTTGGGACTGGACAGTTGCGATACGCGACTCATAGTCAGAAGGTTGATATGGACATTTCCTGAAGATTCTCTTGCACTCGAAGGACATTTTTACGACATTCTTGCAGTGCTGACCGTCTTGTCGTATATTTTCGCTGCAAACAAAGCCGGAGCTTGTGCACATCTTCAGCGTTGATGATCTGGTATGCCAGTCGATTTGAGGCTTTTGAGCCCCGGTGTGATTTCTGCCGCCGCCTCGCTGTTTGCATCTCATCGATCCCTGGCCATGTCATCATCTGTTGCGACAGGGGGATGGTGTTTCACATTTTTACGATCCTCAGTTGAATGTCCGTATCGGCCTTCCGGCGGCAAAGCAAATCTTAAGGAAACAGTCCAAGTACTCTCTTTCATGACCAAAATCCAAGCGGAAGATATGGTCCGTACCAAGAACCCTGTACAATCTCCAGAACTGGTGACGGAAGTCTGCGGCCCAGTCTCTATGTACTGAATCGTGTATTTATAAAATTCTAGAAATCGTGTCCATCCGCGTCAAGCATTCTCCAGCATGTCAAGTTGTGTCCTGACTTCCAGCCCTTCGTCTGACATTCTGTGCTGCAGTATCTTACGGCCTTGCACTGCGAGCAAGTCATGCCGGCCGCTTGTCTGCATACGCCACATCGCTTCTGCGAGGGAATCCCCTTCGCGAGCTCCCTCCTCGTTGCCTTCACGTAGGAGCCCGCCGGCTGGGAATCGATGCTCCGCATCATCGCCGGTAGCCGGTCCATATCATCTCGTTCGCCCTCGGGGAGGCGCCGCAGGTCAGGACGGCGGCAGAGGCCGCGGACCTTCGCCGCGACCTTGTCGCGCAGCGCCTTGTCCACGGCCGCACGGCGGTCGTCGCCCATGTGCGTCGAGCACCAGACGAGCAGGTCCGCGAGCAGCGCGCAGAGGTGCCCCGGGCCCGACGGGCGCATGCACTCGATGCCCGCGACGAAGTGCCGCGCGACGAGGCCCGGCAGGCCCGCGGCGCCCGGCGCCCGGAGGAAGCGGCGCAGGTAGACGTTCGCGGGCGGGCGCGGGAGCACGGAGAGGATCTGGATGTACGTCGAGACGGCCCAGCGCTGCGTCGCGAGGTCCATCTCGCGCAGCGCCGCGACGAGGGCGCTGAGGTGTGCGGCGGAGAACGCGAGGTAAATTGGGTCGCGGTCTGCGTCGGACAAAAGCGACATCGCATTGAGCTGTGGCGCTTCGTCGGTCAACGGAGATATAGCACAGGACAAGATCACATACCTGGTTCTGGATTTCGTCATATTCCGCTTTGGTGAAGTCCGTGCCGCGCGGGAGGCGGTCGTGCACGCGGGCATTCTTGGCCAGCATATCGGCCATGCCTCTCGTGTCTACTCGTGATAGCGGCTCCTCGGTTAGGTGCAACATTGCCTGGAACGTCTGTGGATGTCGAGGAAAAGCGAGGGGACGGTGAACGACGTGGCCGTGGCAATCGAGAAGCAACAAGCGGCGAAGCCTCGGGATTGCCCTTTCCGTAACTAGGTTTCGCTCGACTGTGGCTGCAGGACGTCCGCTGGGCCCAAAGCTGTCAAAGTAAATGTCACGGCGCTAGTACCCAAACAGGGCGCTAGAAGCCGGTCTATGTTGAGCAGAGGACAGGCGCTAGAGAGCTCGTGCTCTCCGCTGCGTCCATCTGCTCACCGTGGGCCTACAGCTTCAAGGCCTCACACTCTCTTTTTTCCTTCTCTCTCTTTCTCGTAGCCTCGTCGTCTTCTCTCCTTTCCTACTCGTCTCTCTTTCTACATCCCGTCACCTCCCGGTTCCGGCCGTCCGAACACGCCCTGCACGGCTCGTCACCAGAACACGCCCCAGTCTTATGGCGGACCGCCTCCTCTTCAACCCCGGCCTCGAGCAAATCCCCGACTTTGCAGCACCTCAACACGCTCCCGTCTTCCAGCTCCTCGTCGCTGCAGGCCAGTCCGAGGATGACGCCCGGGAGGCGATGCGAACATCGTGGCTCGCCGACTGGGAGCTGCGAAAGGAGCGATGGGCGCAGCAGGTAGCTGAGGAACAGGAGCAGGCTGCCGCAGCCGACGCCGCTCGTCAAGCGCAGCAGGAGGAAGACGATCGACTAGCCCGCGCGGCCGACGACCTCGCGGAAGCCGAGCGCACGAAACTGCAGCCTAAGCTCGCTCCCGTCGACCCCAACCTCGTGGTCACCGCCGACGACTGTCTCCGCCCGAGCGACGTCATCCTCGCTCGCCTGAAGGCAGGACACCCAGTCCGTTTCTTCTACTTCACAGCCTTAGGCTGCGAAGAGTCCAAGGAACCCGGTGCGTTCGCTTCGGGTATCGATTACGACCCTCACAACCGCTCGCTGCTGCACAAGGAACGGGAGACTCGCGGCTCGGTCCCTGACCGCGACCTCACCATGGAACAGTTCCGCTCCGCGGTACGACCTTTCCTCTCCGCCCTCGCCGAACAGAACATGCCTCTCGACGTACAAGACGAGTACTTCAAGCTATTCTGGGCGATTGAACACCACAAGATAGCCGGCAAAGGCGGGCTCATCGAGCAGCAGGCCTTGATGGAGTACGTCGACGAACGCCGGCGCCTTTTCCACAGCCTCCTCCAACGAGGCAAGGCGACCTTTTCCCTCGGGAATGTCGACGACGCCTATATCGCAACGATTCGCATGCGGATCGCGTCGTACGTCCTTCTCCCGTCTCTCAGCTTCGTGGTACTGACGGCACCTTCTCTTCTTCTCCCACACCTCGCTTCCACGTATCGCTCAACCATGCGGCCGCACTGCCTTTGCCTCGACCTTTTGCCTTCGTCCTCGCGCGGTGCCTGGGTTTTCAACCCACTGCGCCTTCCACCTGCGCGACGGACCGCCTTTCCTTCGCCCACCGTACGGGCCGCACGTGAATACATCGCCCCTGCGCCCCGGTGCTACGGATGACCCCATCGGGTATCGTCGCCACGTCCACCTTCCCGCCTCTGTCCGCCTACCTTCCGACCTCCGCCCACACCTTACCTACTACCTTCCTCCTCCCTTGTCCTTCGTAGGGCGGAGACCGAAGCCAATCGGCTGAAGACCGCCGCCCTGCTCAGCGAGGTCGAGTACCTGCGCAGCGTCACCTTGGGCGGGGCTCACCGCTCCTCTCGGGGAAACTCCTCCCGCTCCGCCTCCGGCAACTCGAGCTCTCGCTACGAGCCGTACCGTGCCGCCTTGCCGTCACGCCACCGCGGCCGCTCACGTTCACCTTCGCCGCCGCCGCGCTCGACGCGCGGCGCGTCTGGCGGCAAGGGCAAGGGCCGTCAGTCGGGTGGCCCCAAGCCTTCGTCGCGTCGCGACGGTACGTCTACGGGGTCTATTTGTGCGGTTTGTCTGAGTAAGTCTTCTCATGACTTCAGACATTGCCCGGCCACCAAGCTCTGGAACGGCCGCGCCGCCTTCGCCCATCGCGACTCCGATGGCAATCTGGTCTCCAAAAACCAGCAGGCCTTGTGCGTCGACTACCAGCGGTCCGTCGGGTGCCTCGACGCCTCCCATACGCACCTCTGCTCCGGTTGCGGCAAGACCGGACACGGCGCCTTTAACTGCGATTTTGCGCAGCGGGCGTGAGCCGGTCACCCCTTTCAAATACCAGGCCTGGATGAAGGTCCTCCTCGCCTCCGGTCTCATACATCGCTATCCCGCCCTGCCTGGCAGCATCGCCGGCGGTTTCTTCGTCGGTATGCCGGCGGTCTCTCGTACGTACGCACCATGTAATTCCGCTTCTCTCGCTATACACCGCACTGCCTTCGAGTCCATAGTAGCCCGAGAGCTCGCTCTCGGGCGTTTTCTTGGTCCTTTCTCCCAAGCTACCCTAGAGTCGTCTATTGGTCCCTTCCAAACCTCGCCTATCTCCCTCACGCCCAAGCCTCATAAACCCGATAAGTTCCGTTTAGTACAAAACTTCTCCTTCCCGCACACGCCGCGCAACGGCATTCGCTCGCTCAATTCCTTTGTTAGCTCGGACGATTACCCCTGCACCTGGGGCACCTTTAATACTACCGCCTTGATGTTGTCTCGCCTTCCTCCCGGCTCCCAAGCCGCCGTGCGTGACATTGCTGAGGCATATCGTAACTTACCGCTGCATCCTTCACAGTGGCCCGGAGCAGTTGTGCGATACTCAGATGCAGACGAGTTTCTCCTGGACACCAACACCGCGTTTGGCTTCACTAGCAACGCCGGCGTCTTCGGATATCCAGGCGACGCCCTGTCGGACGTCCTCCGTTTCGTTGGCATGCTCAACGAGAAGTGGATCGATGACTACCTCGTCGCGCGCATCCTCTGTGCCCACATCGACGCCTACAACAGCGCGAACGCTACACGTCGCCTCGACGTCCAGCAGCGCGGTGGACGACACCACACTGGCGGCCGATACTGGTATGGTGGCCGTCCTCTTGACGATGGGCGCGTTGAAGAATTCTCGCACGATTTTGCTTTCCCGGTACGCGACCTTTCCGGGAACTCACCGCGATCGCCTGCAGATGCCGCTTTCAACTGTTGTCTTCAAGACCTCGACGACGTCTACGCCTCCCTCGGCGTTCCGTGGCAAGCGGAGAAAGATCAAGCCTTCGCATCCGTGTTTACCTTCACAGGTTTTGTCTGGAACCTGGACGCCCGAACGGTCGCCCTCGACGAAGAGAAACGCGTCAAGTATCTCGGTTCGATCGCAGACTGGCGGCATCGATCCGCGCACACCCTGGAAGAAGCAGAGAAGCTCTATGGCCGGCTTCTCCACACCTGCCACATCCTTCCCTCTGGTCGGGCCTACCTCACCGCGTTCGAGCGTATGTTTCCCACGTTTGCGGGAAACCGGCACATGCCTCGAACATTCCCGATTGACTTATTACCTGACCTGCACTGGTGGACAGAGCAGCTCTCGAACCCCCATCTCGAACGGCCCCTCCCCGGCGAAATCACCGTTGTCGATGTCAACGCCTTCTCGGACGCCTGCACCTCCTTCGGCGTCGCCGTCGTCATCGACGGCCGATGGCAGGCTTGGACCCTCCTCGACGGCTGGAAGGGAGGCGACCGTGATATTGGCTGGCTTGAGGCGCTCGGCCTCGAGCTCGCCGTTCGCGCCGTTCTCCTCCACGGCCCGCCCGCCGAGCACTTCCTCGTCCACGTCGATAACCAGGGCATCGTCGATGGGTGGCGAAATGGCCGCAGCCGCAACCGGGAGACCAACGCAGTCTTCAAACGTATTCATCGCGTCCTCACCCTTCACCGCCGCCACGCCTACACCGTCTACGTTCCCAGCGCCGACAACATCGCCGACGCACCCTCCCGTGGCCTCTTCCCTCCTCGAGCGCAACGTCTCCGGCATCTTGACCTCCCTCCGGCGCTCGACGGCTACCTTCGCCTCGCAACTCGCTAACACACCACCACCGACGCTGCTGGCAGCGCCGGCCCGCGCTCTGCGAGCACCTTCGTCGTCTGCGACGACACGACCCGTTCCTCCTCCCCTCTCCCTCACACCCTCTCTGCCCATACCGACGGATCGCCCACCCGCAGCGTCGCGTGTTCACCCTCGCTTTGGCGCACCTATTCCAACTCCAACGGCTCTAGGCAGCCGGCCCCGCGCCTACATGACCGACCTCACGCCGCTTGAATCCATCTATCGGCCTCACTGCCGGGCCGCCGATCGCCTTCTTCTCTGGATCCCTTCGACGCTCCCGCCGCTCCCTCCCGTGATAACCGAGGAGATGCGTGCACGCATCACGGAAGCACGCGCGCACAGCATCGCGGACTCCACGCGTGGTACGTACGGCTCAGGCCTCCTTCTCTTCCACGTCTACTGTGACGTGCACCGCATTCCCGATGACCAGCGTGCGCCCGCCCACTCCTTGCTTATCCAGGCCTTTCTCGCGTCGATCGTCGGCGGATACTCCGCCAGTGCGGTCTCGAACTATCTCCATGGCGTCAAGACCTGGCACACCATCCACGGTGTCCCCTGGCTCCTCGACTCCGGGGAGACCACGCCTCTCCTCGCCGCCGCCAAGCGCATCGCCCGGGACAAGGGCATCGGCAAGCCGGAGCGGCCCGCCTTCACAGTCGACGACCTCGAGGCCATCTGTCGCACATTGGACCCGACCGTCCCCCTGGACGTCTCCTTCAAGTTCTGTGTCACCGCCACGTTCTGGGGCACCGCGAGAGTCAAGGAGATGACCGTCGTCAATCTCTCCAGCGATTCCTTCCACCCCCAACGCCACATCCAGATCCAGCATGTCAGCGAACGCTGGGATCACAAGATGAAGAGCCAGGTCACCGTTCTCCATCCCCCAGTCACGAAGGCCGCCCCATTTACCGGGGAGGACATCTTCTTTGCACAGCAACTCGGACCTTCCGACCCCAAGGGCGCCATGGCCGAGCACGTCCTCTTGAACGACCCCCAGCCAGGCGAGCACCTTTTCTCGCACGTCGTTCGCGATTCTCAAGGCAGGGCGACGCGTCGCCCGCTGTCCCGTACGATCTTTATTAATCGCCTACGCCAAGCGTGCGCGGACGCCGGAATCGACGCCGTCATCGGACCCAAAGGCCACTCCCTACGCATTGGCGGCACGCTCGAGTACCTTCTCCGCGGTGTCCCTTTCCTCGTCGTCAAGTACCAGGGCCGTTGGGCTGGCGACTCCTTCGGCACATACCTGCGCAAACACGCGGTAGTGATTGCGCCCTATCTTCAGGCCCCAGCGCCGCGCGACGGCGCCGCCCAGCCCCCGCGCACGCCTTTCCCACCGCTGCCGCCGGACGAGCTCTTCGACGCGGCCCTCAGCGAGCTCGATCGCGAGGAGGCGCGTGAGGCCCTCGACCGCATGTCCGTCGAGTCTGAGTCGCCCACGGTTCCTTGGCTCCCGCCGATCCGATGACGGAGGGCAGCTATCGCAGCTCGTGTCTCGTCGCCTCTATGGCTTTTCAGGTACGTCGTCCCGTCTGTTCCAGGGGTGGTCCGCAACGCGACCGCGTCGGTCCTAGCATACCTTCCTGCCGATTTGGGAATCGCGTGCTGACCACCTTGCTTCTTGACAGACTTGACGTCTCCTTCGCGCCGGGTCGGCGGGCCCTGCAGGGGGCTCGCGCCCCGTTAGATCGTACCTTTCCTTCGCGCCTTTCATGCCTCCCCTTCCTTTCCTTCTCCATGCGTTTCTCCTTAGTTTCTACGGACTCTGTTCGCGCACCACGGACTCATGATCTCGATGTGTCGTCCTCTCCCTTTCCTTCTTCACAAGCTCGTCGTGTGCACGCAGCCAGGCTCGCAGTTGATAGCTCGCAGATAGTCTACAGCATGTACGCCTCCCCTGCCTACACCTCTATACCATCCTTTACATCTTTTCCCGCCTTCCTTGACCACGCTCGGTGCGCCCATACGCAGCGTGCACATAGATCACGGCGCTAGTACCCAAACAGGGCGCTAGAAGCCGGTCTATGTTGAGCAGAGGACAGGCGCTAGAGAGCTCGTGCTCTCCGCTGCGTCCATCTGCTCACCGTGGGCCTACAGCTTCAAGGCCTCACACTCTCTTTTTCCCACCCTCCCAGCCCTTGGTTTTCGGGAGCCTCTACCTTTGCCTGCATCTCAGCAGTCCTGACGCACAGCCGTTATTTTATTCCCCTTCCGTGCTTGCTCTGGGAGCTCGAGGGCGCCACTCGCTTGTCTGCTCGGGCCCCAGGCACAGGCTTTACGTATTTCTGCATTCACCTTACGTCCTCCCTCCTCTTGCCTACCCGACCGTTGCGTTGCCCTTAATGGCATCACAGCACCGCCTTCGCTTTGCCTTTTGTACCCGCGCCGCTTTTCTGCGCTGGCACTTTTCGCGCAGTTTCCCTCCCCATCCACCGCATGTTCGCTTTGGCCAGCCCTCCTTGCCCCGATCCCACCTCGCACTGTCCTTCACTCGTTTCCAACCCTTATGCAGTCGCCGGCGCCGCTACAGTTGTCTTCTTCGCAATCTCCTGTTTGGCCTACGGCCTCACTCCTCGGCATCGGCGACCGCGATTCTCTGACCCGCGAAGCGTCCCAGGTGTCGACTTCTCCATCCACCGGGCTCCAGCTCGACTCGTCTTACCACATTCCGACGCTAACATCGTCCAGCATCCCGACCCCGCCGTCCTCCACGCACTCGGTCGTTCCTCCCTCCCGTCCATCGCCGACCTCCCTGGGCCTTCCGCCTGATGCCCTGATCATCCCCAGGTCGCAGCAAGTTTTCAGCGCGTCGACTCGCCCCGCTCACCTTCCTTGTCGGACGGGCTGCGTCTCGTTACCCGAGCACGCCCTGCCAGTTCGCCGAGGCCTTATATTCGCTCTGCTGGGCACACACGACCTGCCCGAGTGGGTCGGCGTCATCGGCGAACCCGAACACTCTGCTCAAGGCTGGACCTTGTTCCGCACAGACGCTGCGTCCCCGTTCGCACCCCAGTTCGCACGGGCCTTCCGCATCTGCATCGTGGCACCGACGGCCGCATGTCAGTTCCCGGGACAGCAGCCCTCACCAGTATCCTTCTGGGCCCGCACGTGCACTCGCATCCCTCTGTTGCGCCGCCGACTTCCCCCAGGCCCCCAGCTTCACACCTGGATGGTCGGCATTGCGCCCGACATGGATCGTCCCACTTGGCGCGACGATCCGTCCGACTTCTTCAATTACGCACGTTCCGCCCTAGACGCGCCGGATGTCTCACGGTCCTTTGACCCGACCGTCGAGGCTATGCAACTCGCCCGCTCGCGGACCCTTACCGGGCTGACCGTGGCCTGGTTGCTCAGCAATCCCAAGCCCAAGACCTCCATCCACAATGTCCTCAGTGACACGCGCGCCTTGCGCATTCAATTTTTGTCTGGAGCCCGTCCCGTTGTGAGTACCGTCATCCCCAGCTGTCTCGCTGCGTATGTGCGTGTGATCATCCTGCAAAGGATTTTCCCGCCATCCCAGCCCTTAGAGGCCCGCCCGCCCATCGCGTGCTGACCACCTTGCTTCTTGACAGACTTGACGTCTCCTTCGCGCCGGGTCGGCGGGCCCTGCAGGGGGCTCGCGCCCCGTTAGATCGTACCTTTCCTTCGCGCCTTTCATGCCTCCCCTTCCTTTCCTTCTCCATGCGTTTCTCCTTAGTTTCTACGGACTCTGTTCGCGCACCACGGACTCATGATCTCGATGTGTCGTCCTCTCCCTTTCCTTCTTCACAAGCTCGTCGTGTGCACGCAGCCAGGCTCGCAGTTGATAGCTCGCAGATAGTCTACAGCATGTACGCCTCCCCTGCCTACACCTCTATACCATCCTTTACATCTTTTCCCGCCTTCCTTGACCACGCTCGGTGCGCCCATACGCAGCGTGCACATAGACTTCAACATGCGAGGTACTCCGAGCATCGGTGCACGCGACTTCAAGGGCTTGCCTCCCGCGAGCGTTGTGTTGCGATACTTGTACGATCGCCAATGGCATGATTCGGACAACATTCGCCAGCCAAGAGTTCACAGCCTCAAAACCAAGAGTCAGCCTCTACGAGCACACTGTAAGTGGAAGGATCCAAACCGGTTGCGAACTTGCGCTTTCGTGGAGCCTCTGGTCTCTGCGCTGTGCCATAATCTATGCTCGCGTGTCGGTGGTGTCCAAACGCACGTCACGGCTTTGCTTGCTGGTGACGCATGCACGGACGCTTTTCAAGATTCTGGAGGTCTACCGGTGCTCGTGGCAGGACAGTAAGGCTCGCTGCAGAGCAAAGCGAGCCTTCGGAATCGCCATTCTATTGTTCCAGACTATCATAGTACATACCACTGAACCTCTTAACAAGCATTAATGGGGTAGTGGTAACCTGGGTCGTTGCCATCGACCCGCCGGGGGTTCGATTCCCCCTTAATGCATTCATGATGCGGCCAACCATTTTTCCTCTTTTTTTCTTGCTCATTTCTTGCTCCCTTCGTTCTCGAGTCTCAACTTCTCTCAAGTCTCAAACTCCAGAATCCAGATCGACTTTCGAGGCTACGCCTAACACGTCGGCGACTCGGATCATGGTGCTCGCTCCACAAATGAACACTCGCGACGAGCCTCGCCCGTACCTATCAGCAGATGCTTATATCGCGAGCATGTTTCCCGTAGACAAACGCTGCGTGACTTGTATACGCTCCGATGCCACGCGAGCTCACAACGCTACGTGCCTACGTAAGCTTTCCCGAGGTAAGAATCCACAGAGATCTTGCGCGCTGCGGCCGCCTGTGTTACACAGCAATATTAAAGCTCTGACCACCTTCAACCCGCGGCCATGCTCACCAGGCCTCCAGGCCTGACATGACCGCTCCGTCCAATACCGAACGTTGGCCCTAAATTACAATGCTTTCGTGTACGCACAACGTCCAAGACATCCATCCTACACCCGCTCCCCAAAGCACATCCAGCCTCTAATCCAATCACTTCAGTGGACGCACGCCCCAACCATTCAAGATGAAGAACATCCTGCGCCAGTGTCAGCCCCGCCGCACACACACCCACACGCAAACGCGACTCACCACCGCAGCCGGTCCGGGCGGAACACGTGGAAGAGCCCCAGCCAGATCGCTGTTCGCCGCGTCAGGTCAGCCTCGAGCAGGCGAAACGCGGCAGGGGGAAGCACGCACTGAGCTCCATGTACGTGAAGAAGCCGAGCGCGCCCTTCTGCGCGCCGCGCTTCACGAAGCGCACGGCGTCGACCCAGAGGCGCATGTCGTGCGGCGACGGGCGCGCGGCGGGGTCCATGAGGAAGGTCATCAAGATGCGCGCGTCTGCGGAAGTGGTGAGCGGCGCGTGGAATGTCCAAAGCGAGGGTGCTTACAGATGCCGATGTGGCTGACGTGCGCACAGGACGAGATTAGCCTAGAGATCTACGGGTATATAGCAGTAATACATACAAGTGTCCCCTGCCGCCCGCATCGCGTCAGTACAAACCCATATTCTCAAGACAAGTATGTACTCACACAGTCCCAATCGCGTTCATATACGCCGAGTTCGTCATGAGCACGCTCCAGTCCTCGACCGGGAAGTTCTGCAGATACAGGTTCGGGCGCTGCGTACCGAATGCTCGTCAGCTCGGGCTCATCCGGAGAGCGCGACGGCGTACCTCATATTCCTCTGGGAACAGATCCTTCGGCAAGAAGCTGATATCAGGTCTATGGAAGCCCGTCGCGAGCACGACGACGTCCGCTGCGAACTTCAGACGCCTCATCAGCATTCGCCCCGTCAGCAAGCACTCTCCCACGCACCTCCTTCTCCTCGCCCTTGTCCCCAGCCTTGCTCCCGCGCGGCCGCACGTTGACGCGCACGCCGTCCTTGGTCAGCCGCACGATGTCGCCGCGCACGTAGTCGCAGCGGCCTGCGCGGACGTGGCCCAGGAACTCCTCGTTCACGACCTGCGCGCGCAGATGGCGTCAAGATATAGGCGCGAGAGAGGAGGAAAGGAACGCACTGGTGTGCTCTGGAAGAGCCCGGTGTTCGCGGGCGTAAGGTCTGACATCCCGTGGTAGTTCCAGAGCGTGATGAACTTCTCCCAGAGGAAGCTGCGGCGCACGTCAGGGAGCGCGACCTATCGACTCTGCGGCCACGTACCTCAGGGGCATCTCCATCCCGAAAGGCTGCATCGCGATGAGCGTGTCGATGATAAAGTTGCGAGGGATGATCCACTGCAAAGCGTGTCAGCTAGTCCCACCGCGGAATAGTAGTCGAGGCACGTACCTTGTCGTCGCGGACCACCATGATGGTGTGCTTCGCGCCCTCAGGCAGCGCAGTCTCAACAGCCTCGACCGCGCTCGCGCCGCCGCCGATGACCACGACAGTCTTGTCTTTGAAGTCGATGCCGGACGACGTTAGCTGCGACGAGTGCAGTATGGGCTTCTCAAAGACCTCTCCCGAGTCAGCGTCCTGGTCTTGGCGGTCCTTGGGTTCTGCGTCGTGGTGCTTCTTCCCCTTCTGCTTGCGCTTCGGCTGCTGGGGCTCCGCGGTGCGCTTGGTGTCTTTCTGCACGTCGGGGCCAGGCGTGAAGGCTTCTTCGGGACGGGGGAAGCCCTGCTCCTTCTTCTCGACTTGGTCGCGCCCAACCTCCCACGTCGGCTCCTCGACGGCGTCCCATGCGCCCTCGCCGCCCGCCGTCGTCACAGTCGCACCGTGGACGTCTCCGACCTTCTCGGGGAGCGTCGCGCCTTCGTCTTGTGTGGGGGAGTCCGGATTCTTCCGCGGGCGCTGGCCGTCCTTGAGCTTCACGGCCTCCTTCGTCTCGTCCGGTGAGCTCCAAGCAGGCTTCTTCGACCCACGCGCCTCGCCGTTGTCTTGGTGCGGCTTGTCGTCCTTCTCAGAGTCGTGCTTGTGCCCGTTCTGCGCGGGCTGCTCCTCGGGCTTGTAGCCGGGCATGCCGGGGAACTTCATCATCATTGGCTCGCCGCACGTGCCGATGTTGACGATGACCGCGTCGAACTCGCCGTCGGCACCGTCGTTGATGATCCACTTGGAATCACCACGCGACGCTTCGCCGCCCCCGCCACTGGCGCGCTTAACGGATGTGACAGCGGTGTTGAAGCGCGTTCGCTCGTCCAGACGGTATTCTTTCCATATCTTTTCGATTTCTGAATGTCGGTCATGTCAGTCAGAGTGAAGACACGGAGTGTGCGCCGCGTACCGCTGAGGATCTCGTCGCGGTGTGGGAAGAATCGAGACCAGAGCACGGACGGAAAGAAGCGGTAGAGGATCGAGTTCAGCTGGAGACCGGAGGTTTTGTTCACAGAAGTCCAGATCCCACCTATGAGTGTAGGGGCAGCACTTGAGATGCGAAGAACAGGGTTTATACCGTTTCCACGCACCGATTTTGTCGCTTTTCTCGTAGATGACGACATCAAAGCCGTGCGCGATGGCATGCGCGGCGGAGGATACGCCTGTGAGGCCAGCGCCGATAACAGCGATACGTGCGCGGGGGTTCTTGAGTTCTTTCGGTGGACGGGGCTTGTGTGCATTTGTGAGCTTGCGTACAGACCAGTAGCTCGCATGACGTACCGGCTTAAAGGCCCAAATGACGGGGAGCTGGGCGAGCTCGTACAGGGTACATAAGACGACGCCCGCGACGCGCTTGGGGAGCTCCCAGAAGACGAAAGTGAACAGGGTGAGCGGCAGGAGTACTGCTTCTGTCGCTGCGTGCAGCAGTTTGTCTCGGGTGGCAGCCACGGCCATCGTCGTCGTCGTCGTCGCGAGAGAGGTGTTGGGGGATGCACGCCACGCTCATCGCGGTATAAAAGCCGCAGCGTGCTCTGGACTGGGCCTGTTGGGGCGGCAGGAATGTGATTTCGCCGAGCTGGCGCATGACGTCGTGGACGCGACGACGACGTAGCGCGACGTCGCGTCGCCCCACACCGCGTCTATCAGCTTCCGCTCGCGTGGCACTCGCGTGCTCCGTTTAATTAGCCCCAGCGCGTCGCACCGAAGTTCGCGTCGCCCTCCTTTTCCCCTTTTCCTTCAACTACCACTGACCCTGGGCAATCCCCTGCACCACGATTTTGTTCCCACGAGTGACGTACGGCACTTGCCGCGAGCGCACGTCAGCGAAACCCTTCGGAAATCCCGGTCAGGATAATGAGGACCTCACGAATAAGGTGACAGCATCAATAGGCTCTGCTCACCGCTTCAGCCTGTACGGCGGCACGTTTTATGCAGCCCCCGGTCCTCTTTCCGTTATGCGGATACCTGGGAATGTTTGATAGTGCACCGGAGCGTGATTTGTCTGTGCTCAATTATCATTGCCGCGTCTACACCGTGAGCAACTAGGTTGGAAACGGGCCGAAGCTCCGCTCGGCGGGCACGATTTCTTCATCTGGTATGTTGCATGCATGAGCTACAAAGTAATTATTTTGCACTGTACTTCAGACTGAGAAACCAAAGCACATGTGTATTTGGGACTTGCTCAAGCCCTCTAATTTTGTTGCAGTCTGGTATGATTCCTCCGGTGGTAGGCTGCGGAACCCGAACGCAAACCTCAGCGTGAACATGGCCTTGGCAGAGTGAATGCGAACCGAACCGAGCAGGTCCGGCTCATCAGTTCCAGCTCTAATCTGTGATCGAGTTTGGAATGATTCACATTTGCGATAGCTCGATTTATAGCTTACAGCGTTGTGTGCACTTTGCCGCAGCTGCGCATACCGCGGTAAAGGGTTTCTGGGGTCCTGGCCAGCTGCTACTAACCACGTACAAGGAAAACGAGCTGCAAGAGGTCACAAACTTGAGCAAACTAGTAGAGATATGCATTAAAACATGAACAATATTACAGAACACCGTAGAGTACATGTAGAAGGCAGCCAAACAGCTCGCTTTGAGCATGTTTACAGCCCCCGGCCTTTGCAAGCTATGTTGCTGTATGCGATTCAGCAACGCGGCCTGGACAGAATGGCGAAGCTCACCCAAAGCACCTGCAATCTATTGGCGGGTCATAGCGTGGCCCTAACCAGCGAGACATGAAGCCCAGAGGGATAACTTACCAGCCTCGCGGCACGCGGAAGAATATTTGCCAGTGGCGTGTCCCTGGTCTTGGAAGGAGTTGCCGTCTGGACGGTAGTAGGGCACTGGAAGCCCATCGCACGGCTCAGATTGTCCACGAAGATGTGCGCGGAGGCTTCCCGATGCCAGCACGCTGCAAAGCGAGATAGGCCGCAGGTGATCGAAGTCGGACCAGCGCAAGAGAGCGTGACGTGACTTACATCGTGCTGCTGCTCGTACACGTGGCTGATATGGCACCACATAGCAGCATGAATGAGCACATTCGCCAGGACGCTAAGAAAGCGGTCGAAACGATCATGCTCCTCTGGCACTTATTCTGCTGCTTGTAAATGATACCAGGGCGGTATCCCGGTGGTCCTGGAAAATTCCGTAGTGATTGGGCAGAGTAAGCGGCAGGTCTGTCAAGGAAGGAAAGGGCAGACATAGTACCCTTGTCCTTGAGGAGGATAGAAAACGGCCGCCTCAGCATAGTTGAGTGAGCTACAACAGTTGTAGAGGATGCCAGTCTCACATCCTAGGCATTGAGTCGCGCTGCATCAGTAAAATTACAGGTCGTCTGTCTGGGCTTTCTCAGACTTCTTATGAGTGCCTACTTCTGGCTTTCAGGTCTGTACTTCTCGCATTTGTTCACGAGATTGTTGTGGCTTTTAGTAGAACTTACCAGGTGGTTTTCCAACTATAGTGTGCTGTACATGAACATAGCAGCAGCTATGTTCAGCCTTTGTGTCTTGTTCAAGCATAGGCCTTCCGAAGATTGACAAGCATAAATGCCGAGGAATTTGGCTGGATATTCAACCCGTACTAAATATACAGTTTGCCATCTTCATAAATCAGCTATACGTACATACATATCGTCTACAAATTGAGGAGTCTTAGTAAAAGATCCCCCGGCTGCTGTTAGTGGTGCGAGATGCTCACAGCATTGGCCTAAGCACCCTGCGCACCCGAGAATTAAATGCTAGTGCGCTCCTCTGTGACCGTATCGAGACGAGATCCCATTTTGAGAGCAGGATTGACGAGGTATTTGACTATAGTGAGTATGAGAATGGTAGAAACGGACACACATCTGTCCCAGAAAATATGTTCTATACCTGCACTCGAAGCCTAAAGGCAGGTAAGACTCTAAAGGGAACAGTTTCGCTGGTCAGCCCAGCACATCGTGTGCAACTCTTTTGAGCACAGATCAGGATGTAGCAGAGCGATAGCGAGGGCATTATATTGGACACATACCTGTGCAGCAGAGGCATATGCACTGCGCGACGAAGCTGTGAGCAAAGCTCCCGGAGCCCGTCAGTTACACGCTGTCAGCCTAGCAGCAATATCGAGGACGTCCCCGCGAGAGGAAGCAGGTTCAGCCATCCAAGCTGGAGGACAGAATATTGAGTGTAGCGAGGGCACCGAGAGGCGCAAGCGAAGTCGAAGATGGCCCACCGACGTCGTGGCGTGAGCCCTGGGCGCCAACGCGTCGAGCGCGTCCCGTGTTCGCCATACGCGCAATGGCGGAAGCAAACCAAGAAAGTGTATGGCATGACGCAATGGTCTGCATGAAAAGAAGAAATTCTTTCTTTTCGTCCGATCATTTTCGTCATGCTGTGCATTTTCTCCCGTTGCTTGAAGTGCTTCCGCTCTTGCGTACACAAGCCTGTTCAACTGCGCATATCAGCAGCGCCCGGACCTCGCTCATAGGTCGAAAATCTGGATTCTGGGGCAAAATGCCAAAATCTATGCTGCCGCCCCTTCGGCCTCCGCGGCGCATCCTGCTGCACGCCGGAGGAGGCGCGTCCGCCTCGTCGTGCAGGCGCACCTCCTCGGCGGCCCATCACTTGAGGAACTCCTCCTCGACGCGGCGCGCGGCCTCCTCCGCCTGGATGTACATGAGGCTGCGCGTCTTCTTCTTGCCGCGCCCGCTGTAGCTCTTGGATCACGACAAACGAGGGCGCCGGCGACGGCTGCGGCACGGACGGCTGCACGGGCGAGAGCGTCCACGCCGCGGCGTTGCTGCTGCTGGCCGGTCAGTGCGCGAGGGGCTCGAGACGGATGAGTGCACGCACGCTGTGCGGCGCATCGGCAACGCCGCGCCTGTCTGCTTCGACGCCCGCTTGCTCAGCGCGAACACGGGGCCCATGTTGGGGCGCTTCGGCGGCGGCGGCCCCTTGCCCCTGGTGCATGTCGCGCGCATCGTCGGCGTCATCAGCGGGGTCTGCATGGGCGACCCACCCGCGGCGAGGTATGCGGACGACACAGACGGCACTGGCTTCCTCAGCGAGCCACCTGTGGGCGTGCGCGGGGCACTGTCGGTGAGGGGCATCACGGACGTCTTGCGCTGCGGTGTGCGCCAGTTTGCGGCTTCGGACGCGGTGGACGAGCGCGGGACTGACAAGCCCGCCGCCGCCGGACGCGCGCCCGATGCGGGGGTGTCGGCCATAATCGCCTTCATGTTCGCCCTGCATCACTATCAACATCAGTGCAAAGGAATACTGACCGCGACTTACTTCGGCGCAGCACCCGGCACCTTCCATCCCCCAACCCTCTCCCCGGGCGCACCGCCGACCGGCGCCGCCCGCGTGGGCTGAACGTTGAACGGGCGCGCTGAGGCTGAGCGGCGGGATCGCGTCGACGCCGTCCATCATGAACACCTCGTCATCGACCACCTCCACAACGCCCGTGCGCTTCTCTGCGGGGTGCACAGGCGTCGGGCGCGGCTGCGCGCTGCGCACAACGAGGCTCGGCCAGTTCTGCACGCGGCCCACGTGGCGTGGCGCGCGAGCGCGGCAGCGGCGAGCGCGACAGGTGCCTTGGCCTCCTGCGCGGTGCGCACGAAGGCCGCGAGCTGCTTGACGAGGTCCGCGGGCAGCGCGTCGAGCAGGCGGCACTCGAGAAGCGTCTCGAGGTTGCGCGCGATGTAGCCCTGGACGCTCTGCACGAGCGCGGTCGCGTGGAAGAGGGATGCGTCGGCGAGGATGGAGGTCGCGTTTGCGATTGTGATGCGCTGCTGGACGACGCGCGAGCAGAGGAGGACCATGCGGTCCAGCAGGAGCTCGTTCTGGTGCGGGTGTGAGCACGCCGTCTGAACTCAACGGTGTAGCGAGCACTTACCGCGACGGCCATCACCCCAAATACCGCGTCCACAAGCTCATCGGCACTCCCCACATTCTCCATCGCATCAAACACCTCTTCCTCGGCGCCGTACAGATACCGGAGCATATATTGCACCTCGCGCCAGCGCATGTGCCGCAGGTTGACGCGCAGCGTGCCCGCGCGCGTCCAGCGGCGCGTTGAACAAGGGCGAGCGCGCGGCGCGCAGCACCGCGCCGTGCGCGCCGACCTCGCGATCCGCGAGCAGCAGTACGACGTCCGGCCGCAGCGCGTCGCCTGCGCACAGTGCCCCCTTGTGCACGTCTAACTCGCGCACGTCTAGCTCGCGCACGTCCGCCTCGCATACCTCTGCCACCCTTTGAGCCTTGTCTGATGCATCAGACACCATTAGATGCTGCACGGTCTGGTGCATCATTTCCCAGTATTCCGTGCAGCCCTCCCACAGCGTGCCTCTGCCCTTGCGGTTCAACTCCGCCAGCAGGATATGGTATTTGCCATCAGTCTGAGCTTGAAGGGCTGGAGCCCCTGCTTGACCGGCGCAGCCGCCGCCGTCGACAGCAGAACATACCCTTCTAGGCTCAGCGCCGGAGCCGCGCGGCCGCGCGTCAACCCTCGGTTCCGGTCGCACCTATTTGGGACACGTCCCGAAACCTCGCCGCGCGGGTAGCAGGCCCTTCCCTGGCCTCCTCCCGCGGTTGTTTGCCAAGAAAATAGGGGTATATTATTGTACAGACACATAATAAGGGTCAAGGATACGATCTACAGCTAGAACGGGGACAATTCAGCGTGCTTCAACGTACAGCGGGCGTGTCAAGACGTAGGACGGCGGGGTATCATGCAGCCGCGGCGGCACGGCTTCAGGCGTAGGGGACGGCTTTACTTAGACTTCTTCTTCTTGCTCTTGGACGCCTTCACAGGCTTTTGTTGAGCTGCGGGAGCCGGAAGCGCCAGCCTGCGAGGCCAGCGTGTCAGTCGGATAGCGGTGACGAATGGATTGACGACGTACCCGCCCTGCTCCATCGAGCCGAGTACCCCACGGATCACCCATGCGACGTCTTCCAGGAAGTCGACCCACTCCGAGCTCTCCACTAGCCCGTGGAGAGCTACGACACCCGCGATGACGTTGAGCAGCCCGTTGACACCGGGCAGGACCATCTCGCTCCAATCGCCGGTTCCGCGGCGAACCAGGCGGCCGTTGGCTGTGGTACGCCAGGCGGGATTGACGTCCACCCACCACGCGTAGAGTTCGGCCGCGTAGTCCGGGGAGCGGTGCGGCTGGACGTCGCGCTGGCGTCCGCAGCGAATCCAATACGTCACGGCGTACGGGCGGGTATCCGTTGGGTAGCGGGTACGCTTGAATCATGATTTATGTGTGAAATCGAAGACGAGTAGACGGGGGACGTACTGTAATCACGGTGTTTTCGGCTTCAATGGCGCACTCGAGCCGGACCCAGTCATCCAGCATCGCGTTGAACGCGGCTCTGTGCTCCTCGTCAACTGCAGCGTCGCGAAGGCGGGTGTAGTGACGTTGCAGCCAAGCAGGGGCGCCAGACAGGCTGACAGGGGGCAGCTCTGAGCGGGCCGGCAGAGGCGACGGTGGTCGCGACGATGGCGGAGGCGGCGATGACGGAGGCAGCGACGAAGGAGGCAGCGATGACAGAAGCAGCAACGACAGAGATGGCGACGGCGGAGGCGAGGAAGTCGGCTGGCCTTGAGCGGGCTGGGCATCGAGCGACAGGGGCAATGGTGCACGCATTGAGAGCGGGGAAGGCGGCGGCGGCGGAGACGACGGCGGCAGCAGGCCGTCCTCGGGCATTGTGCCGCTTGGTTCGCGTTCGCGTTCCTCTGACGAGCCGCTCCCGTGTGTGGTCTCGCTCACGCACGGCTGCCCGTCCACCTGGTTCTGCGTGATGCTCGTAGCTGCTACGACAGACGCACCGTTGTCGGCGAGCGGCTCACTCGGACCATGCTGCGCAACAGCAAGCCGTAGAGCGTCCTCTTGAGGGCCATGGGCCACGGGATTCGAGAGGTCCATGTTGATGTCGAGGTCGAAGTCGAAGCCCGGCACTGGCGCACGCGCCATCATCGTCTCCATGTCGGGAAAGCTCGGGATGGGTTCGTGCGGATTGGAAGGCATGGGAGGGATAGCGAGAAGGGATGGATCGAGTGGAGAGCCATCCTGCCAGGCAGGATGGAAGAACTCGTTGACGGGGGGGACATACGGTAGCAGAGGTGTCGGCTCCTGGAGCGTGAAACGGTTCTCGAGCTCGGGCTCGGGCTCGCTCGATATGGCAGGAGAGCTGGACGAGGCGCTTGAGGACGCGTGGCTGCTGGACGCGTGGCTGCTGGACGCGTGGCTGCTGGACGCGTGGCTGCTGGACGCGTGGCTGCTGGACGCGTGGCTGCTGGACGCGTGGCTGCTGGACGCGTGACTGCTAGACGCGCCGGTTGTCCGCTGCCGCTTTTTGGGCCGGGGGGCCGGTCTCTGGTTCTCGTCGGCGGGCGGGGGGCTAGACCCTGCGCCTTCCCCGAGCGACTCATCGCTGCGGCTCGACCGCTTCTTCCCCTTCTTCGTCTTCCGTTTCTCCTTCACGGTGTCGCGTGCCATCTGCTCGGCATTATCCTCTCTCTCGCGCTCGTACGGGTCCAAAAGTGTGACCCGGAACTGCCTCTCGGCGCCGTGCGCGACGGGCGGCGCGTCGTGCATGGTTGCGTCTGGTCCCACCGTGAGTCTGTGCTATTGGTCCAATATGTCTGAAGACTCACCCGTCGTACTTGCCAGGAAATTTGCGAACGATCCAAGGACAAGATCGCGGTAGGCGTCGGAGTTGTGCTGAGCGAACGTCTGACCGGTCCGAGTTTTCGGACCATAGTGGACGCCAATGAGCCTGTAGCTCCCACCCGAGTCGGCCGGTGGGGCTCCCGCAATGACGGAGAAGTTGGGTAAGCCGGTGTGAGCAGAGAGGAGGCTGAGCAGAGGCTGCAGGATGATCGAGAGGCGGGCAGTGGCTCTGCCAAAATGTGAGTCATCGCGTCCTCGCACATGGATCGCGTACTCACTCGCGCTGATCCTCCGGATCCGTGCTAGGCGTGTCGCTCAAGGAGAGCCTGTACTTCTCCAATTTTTGGTTGTGCTGGTCCTCTGCCGACTCTCGAAGCCTCTGCTGCTCCTCACTATCGAGCTCTTCGAAGATCTCGCGCGCGACGTCGTTGCGATTCGCGAGCGCGAACTTAGGGTCGGTGGTGCGTTGCCTTCCCTCGTCGCGTACTCTATCGCTGACTGTCGATGCGTGTACTCTCCAGGCAGGCTGCTTGCGTGGGGCCGGGCCCTTCGAGATGTACTTCCGCATCGCCCTCGCGATAGGGTTTCCCTTCCGGGCGCGAGGCGTCTTGTCCACCCAGCGAAAGTGGGTCTTTATCGACTGCCAATCCTGTAAGCATAGTTCGCGTCCCCGAGTTCGAGATGCTCACCTCGTTTGTCAGGTGTTGCATGGCTCCGTCGGTGTAGAGACTGTTCCTCGGCCCCATGGTGTGTCTCGCGTCCTTGATCGAGAACGTGCTCCAGTACGCGGACATCACCTTGTGCCAGAAGACAGCAAGGCGTCCGTTTTTACCGGGTGCGTCTCTGTCGATGGCGAGATACTCGTCGGCGTACTCGTCGAGGACCTCGCCCTGTATGCCCGGAAAGCGCCCGCGGTTGCCGGGCTTCATGCCCTCGCGCTCCTTCCGCTGCTGTCGCGTTTTGGCCTGGCGGGCTGCGATGACAACGGGGATAGGGGTCGGGCAGTTCTCGTCGGGCACCAGCGACGCGTTCGAGGCCGCTCCTGCGACGTTCGACGCGGTAGTGGGATCGCTTGGCGCGACAGGGGCGGGCGGCGCGGCGGACGCGTCGACCAGCGGCGCGGTCGTCGGATCCGGTGTCGGCGGCTCGGGGTTGTTCGGCGGTACGACAGGGGGCGCGTTCTGCGACGCGTCGAGGACGCCAGGCTGCTGGTCTCTCGCCTGCGACGCGTCAAACGCGTCGCTCGTCGGCTGAGTACCATTGACCGGTCCCAACACGCGTCGAGAAGGGGACGGTGGTCCGTCGGGGGGGGCATTGGGGGGAATGTCTGACATGGAGGAGCGACTGGGAGCTGCGCGGTACGTTCTGTGTGCGAGAGATAGGGCTGAAAGCTGACGACGCCAAAATCAGACAGAAAAAACGCGGATTTATTGCAGCGCTCGTCCTCGGCAATCCGCAGGTCGACGGTAGCAAACAGGGATACAGGTAACTACATCCAGCGCAGTCTCCCCACGCGCAACCTTCGGGGCTCGGCGTTGGCTCATCCACAATGACTTACTGCAAAATGATGCACCAGACCACCTTCCCTCTCCCGTTCGAGCGTACGTGAACTTTATCACATTTGGCTATATTAACCTCTCCTCAGGCTCGTCTCTTCCCATCCCACTCTCTCCCCCAATCCCCCACCATGATCATCCTCGACGACAAAGACGACTGCAACTGCGTCAAGGACTGCGCCGTCCACAACATCTCCCTCAGCACCTACCGCGCCATCCACGACCTCCCCCCTCCCCTCGAGACCGTCACGGACTCCGACGACGAGGTCAACCCCTTCACCGTCGAGGCGCAGTTGTCGGACGCCCTCCGCGGGGTCCGCATCAGGTACGTCTCCCAACGCAGCGGCTACAGCAGTATCTCACTGAGTCCACTAGCAACGATGCGGCCTCGGGCGGGAGGTACTCCAACGCCGGGAGCTCCTCGTCGAGGGCCTCGACTTCGACGGCGGCCGCCAGCACTCGCGCCCCTTCCTCAACCGCTGCCGCCTCCGGCGCTCGGGAATCCGCCTACGGCCCCGCCGCCGCCGCCGCAGCTGCCACGTCTTCTCCTCCCGTCGGCGCCGCCACCTCTGCCGCCGCGCCTGGCAACGCCCCTGCGGCGGGTCCCGGGTACGTTCTCCCGCCCGGCGTCCATGGTCCGTTCACCGGCGAGCAGATCAACTGGATGCGGGAGACGGGCTTCGTGCTCTCCACTGAGCTGACCGAGCTCGACCCGATGCCTGCCAACCTCGGGGGGCCCGAGGACGGGCCCTTCTACTTCATCTGGTCGGGCGTGGATCCAGACCGCCCCGAGCTCGGTCGCATCATGGGGGTCTTCCGCTCTTGGTAAGTAGTATATCATTTTCTCCGTGCTCAGGTAGCTTATTTCCTTACACAGGGGCCACGCGGCTCGCTTCGTGCTCAAGGTCTCGGGTGCCTCCTACAGGAAGGTGGCTACCTCCAACGAGGCCTGGGACATGTGGCGCGGCGGCTTCCTAGATGGCACCATGCGGGGCACCGTGCATCCCGCGTCGATCTTCCCCCGCGTCGTCACCCGCGACGAGCTTCACCGCCGCGCTCAGCAAGAGAACGCCCCCCTCCCGACTCCGCCGCCCCCGCCGCCCTCGTCGCCTCGCCCCGCCGCCAACGCTGGCCCCTCCGCTGCGTCCGCCTCGCAGCGACTCAATCTTGCCGCCGAGGCCGCCCTCGCCGCGCAGCCCGGCCGCGTCTTCGTCGTCCTCAAGGGCGCGCAGCCCGGCATCTACACTAGCCGGTAAGTGACTTCACCGACTCTGTGGCGTCGCGCTCTGACAACGGCTTCTACAGCGAGGCGTTTGTCGTCGGGCGGGGCAGCAACCCGATGGCGCTCACCGGCGCGTACGCTACCCTCGACGAGGCTGAGGACTGGTTCTCCGCGAACACCCGCGAGGTCTTGGAGTAGGTGATCGCGTTCCCTGTTTGGTGCCCCTCGGACGTTTCGCCGAGCCCCGTGATAAGTTGCTGTCTCAATGTGCATGTGCTCCGTCTCCCGTATCTAGTCGTCGCGCGTATCTGTGTCCCAATCTGTACTTCCCTCTGCCTCCCCTCTCGCAATATACGTAAATAGCATGTTCGGTACCGATATAAATTTGCCAAATAGGCTTTTCATGAGACTGTTGGTGTGGTGTGTGCCATAGGGACCCCTAGGGCCCTACAGTCGGGGTCCAGGGCTCGTCGAGCGTACCGCGCCGTTACCCTAATCCGTCGGGAGCGCACGAGCGCTAGCAGGGCGGGATGCTGCTCGCTGCCCACGGAGGCGTTGTCGTTGTCGCGCATGGCGTCCACGCTCCCATGCCCGTTTGTTCTCAAACTTTGCAGGCACCTCCGACCGATAGCAACCATTTGCCTTGCTAAGTAAGAGACATGTAGGCTGCACAGTCCGCCCAGAAAAGGCCAGTTTTTGTCCGCACTTGTGGCAACATTTCTGAGAGCCATACGCTCTGGGATGCTCCAGAATATTCAGCGAAGGGACAGGTCGCCACACGGGCTTGGAATAGCGGCCGCGAGAGTGGCAGTTCACCGTAAGCGCGCGTCCCAAGAAGGTAAGTTTGTCAAGAATTTCCATACGCGGCAGGTCTCTGAAAGTCATATTGCGATTTGTGCTGCGCCAACGGCTACATTGGCACTCAGGCACGCTATCCCCAACGTTTCCGATAGCTTGTGCGACGTGGCTCGATTAATGAGACGAAGTGTGGGATGCGCACCGTGCCGGAAAGGTGTCAAACAAGTCCGGACAGGGCTCAAAGTCTCCGTAGAACATGTATACGACTGTTGACACCACCATTACCTCACGGCATGTCGCTCAAATATTCATGTGCACTCATAAGTACATAACCTGAGCAGAGAATTTTGGTCCCAATTTTTAAGGGCACACAGTGGGCCCATACGCACAGGTTCTGTTTCAGAGTGCAACTTGTACTAGGGAAGCCGAGATATGAGTTGTGTTCCATACCGTGCATGCACGTATTGTCCCCGTCCCGTCCGAGAGCTACCCTCTGATATGCATGAACGGTACAATACGTGAGCCCACGCTCTATTCAACGCATTGCAGTGGTTCCCACTGGCGTCGGTGCGTAGCGGACGCCATTCAGTCAACCGGTGAGTGGTTTTCATGCGGCGTCGTCGACGCAAGTTAGCTACTGTACAGTTACAGGATGCGTTGCTTCTCCGCTGTGCCGTACTTCAACATGACACCTCACACTCAGCCGCGACGTGCAGCGAGGGCGTGCAGCGGCGGCGTGCAGCGGCGGCGTGCACGACGCAGGTAAGCTGACTCGGTAGAGGTGGCTGGCGTGGCGTCGAGCTGACTTCACTCCTTCGCACCAAGACATGGTCCCTATGCGCCGGTCTGAGCTAGACTCCACCGCGTTATATACTCCTCGCGCGCGATACGTCCCTGTCCTGTGCTCTTTCGTACGTGCGCTGATGCAGTACTCGCCGCTGGCCAGCACGCGTGCATCCCCTGGTGCTTCGCGTTGGGCGTCGACGGCCGTCTTTGGTCGTGCAGAGTCCGAGATACCGCCATTCTATTGCACTGCCGTCTTGAGCAGCAGTGCACTTCAATCACCTGTTGCTCGCACGATGACTGCGCAAAGCAGCGACGCCCGAACGTAACGTTAGCTAAGTGCACGGTGCCGTTGCGTTGAGCTGACCTTGCATCTCTTTTGAGGAAGCGGCAGTTGTTGTGCTGGTGTAAATGGCACAGCGACCTGCCGACAGAGCACATCTCTCGATGACCGACCGCTCGCAGTGTACACTGCGGCTATCGCGTGACGAAGTTGTCAGTGTCAGCGCCGACGAACAGCGTGCAGAACGCACAGCTATCGGCAAGGTAGCCCAGGCAGAGCTGGCTTCTCGTTGCATCGTACGGCAGCGCAGCGTGCGCACAGAAGCCGTCACTTCAATCTGCTCGTGCCCCGAAGCAGTGGCTACGGCAGCCAGCTATCGACATGTTCCCGGTACGCCTTCGGCAGGATGGGCTGTCAGGAGGGCATTAAGTACACGGTGTCACAGGCGTAACATAGAATGCCACGATGCATTACTGACCTACGTGCGCGTAGTGTGCGATGCCTTTCTGTCGTTGAAGACGGTCCCTGGCAAGCTGCGACATATCGCCCAAAACGGAAAGTCATTCCTCCGTGTCCAGCGCGCGCGCTCGACGTTCGTTCCAAACCACCGTGGTCTCGCCTGGCAAGCTTCACAGCAACGTAGCGCATCTCTTACGCTGTGCTTTTTCGACGCTCTGCGCCATCCATGAGATGCTCAGATCTCGGGTAGACCCAGATCTGCAGCGCATGGCCCTACTTGACGGCTTTCCTTTCCATTTTCCTGGCAGTTAAAGGTGCGTGAACCCTCCATCTCTCGCCACACACGTCGCTATGAGGCTGATGACTTACGGTGGTACAGGCTACTGATATGTCAGAGCAGGTGGCGAGAGGAGGTCGGCTCGCAAGCCGAAACAGTGGTGCGTCGATCTGGTGCATCAAACCGGGAATGTCGTCGCACTGAGCAGCAAAATTGGTAGCTCGATGGTCGCTTTCAGCACTAAAAAACCCTATACCCTGCTGCCCAACCATCATTTCTACCGACCCACAGCGTTCTGCGGCAGCCCCCTCTTCCAACCCCCGACTCCTTCTCCCCTCCGTCCTCTCTCGCAGCGAACTGTCCTCGCCATGTCCTCGCAACGCCGCAAGCGCAAGTACTCTTTGACAGAAGAGGTTATCATTCCCTCAGCGTCGCGTGGAGCCCAGCGACCCCTTGCAGTCGCCAACGAACGACCGGCCGAGAACGCGCGAACACTCAAGAGGTCCACCGTCACGTACTACCCGCCAGCTTTCGACCGTGCTCCCATCCCCGGCGACGCTCTAGGCGACTACAACCCTCTCGTCGATGACTTCGACGACTTCGACTTTTCACCCATTCCCAGCAACGAGGAGGTGGAACGCTACCTCGCCAAGCACGACCTGGAAGACGAGGCAGGAGACGAACAGGTAGATGACAAAGTGCGGAAATTTGCTACTCTGGTATGTCTTTTGGATTGGGGTATGCAGTCATCTTGCTTATGAACTCTCCAGGAGCATGACAGCACCCTGCGCGCCTGGTCCCTCGAAGTGGACAGGTATCTCGACGAGATCATTCGGCTGGACGGCCTGCGTGGAGCCTCCCCTGACCGCTGCCCCAGATGCCCAGCCAGCACCCTCAGCGTCCCTCGCTATCGCTGCATGGACTGCTTCAGCGGGCAGCTGCTCTGCTCCGATTGCTGCCTGCACGCCCATCAAGAACATCCATTCCACCGCGTGAACGTAAGTCGTCTGCGCTCGATGGGGATACGCCGATCTGACTGATGCGTACGCAGGAGTGGAACGGGACATTCTTCCGGCGAACAACCCTCCAGGCTGTCGGGCAAGTCATCCAGCTCGGGCACCCATTCGGCGAAGCTTGTCCTGCCCCTACACCGGGCCCGCGGGCTTGTCTCGTCGTTCACACCAATGGTTTCCACCCGGTCACGCTCCAATTCTGCCAGTGCGCGAGCGTCGCAGTCGCAGGCGACCGAACCGAGCAGCTTCTGCGTGCCGAGCTGTACGGTGCCAGCTTGACCGACCCGACGACGTTCTGCACACTCCGCGTGCTCGAGGCCTTCCACATACAGACGCTGCAAAGCAAAATGACGGCATACGACTTCTACATGAGCCTCCAACACATGACCGACGTGACCGGGATCTCGAGGCAATACGTAGGTGTTCCGTCTCTCGTCGTGGTGGCATAGCTGATCAGCTTCGTGACAGGATCGACTCAAGCCCTTCCTCCGCGTCGTTCGTGAGTGGCGTTATATCAAGCTCCTCAAACGAAGCGGTCGCGGTCATATCAACAACGGCGTGAAGGAGTCCACGCCCGGCGACCTCTGCTTGCGATGCCCCGCCTGCCCGAGACCCGGAGTCAACCTCCCTGAGAACTGGGAATCAGTTTCGGACGATCTGAGGTGCGTCGCAGCTACTTCTTCCAGCCCGCGTTTCTAACATATCCCCGCAGGTACTTGTACATGCTGATCTTGGCCATCGACGCAAACTTCCGCCTCAAACGTCGCGCCGTGTCGAACGATGCGCGCGATCCCGGACTCATGTCCGGTCGTGGCTACTTCGTACCCGACGGGGACTATCGCACGCACGTGTTGCGGTACGCGGACCAAGAGGATGTAAGTCATTCCAAGCTGTCGATGCGCGCACAATGGGGGCTCATGACGCGGCTGACAGATCAGTACCTGCACCGGCTTCGCGGCGATGGCTCACGCGAACACTAAGTTCAACAAAGGATACGCCACGACCGGCGTCGGTTTGGTGCTGTGCGCGCGGCACGGCTTCATCTTGCCTCACGGCGTAGGAGACCTCCAGAAGGGGGAGCGGTGAGTGCCTTTAGAAGTCGCACAGTTCGTAATATTAATATGATTTCAGGTTCTGCAACATGGACTACATCGCAATGTCCTCCCTCCTACTCTTCGGTGACCGCTGCGACACCGTCTTCTCCTACGACATCGCTTGCCAATGGGAGATATACCTGCGCCGCCGCGTCATGGACGAAGCCTTTCCTCGTCATCTGCGTCTCGAGCTCCCGGTCGGCAGACAGCTCCGCTTCGCCATCCCCAAATACCACTTCTGGGGTCACAAAGGAGAAGACCATAACAAGTACTCGCTCAATCTGATGTCAGGAGTCGGCCGCACCGACGGAGAGGAGGTAGAGAGGAACTGGTGGAGGCACGACGCGACCGCCGCCAGTACTCGCGAGATGGGCCCCGGCTCCCGACATGACACTCTGGAGGACCACTTCAACTGGTCAAACTTCACGAGGCTCATCGGTCTTGGTAGGTATCGCCAGATCCCCGCTCTTGTTCGCACCCATTTCATTCGCAATGTCCGTGTATCGTGATGTGTAGTACTTGCTGCTTATAGTATCAATGTTTCTTGAGCGTGAGAAACTAATCGTGTTTACCCAGGCAAGCTCCTGACGAAGCGCCTAAAGACTGCCGTCCTCGGTTTCTCCCAACACACCCACTTGCTCGACGACTTCAGCACCGGAATACCCTCCGAGCACATCAAGTCATGGACAGACCAGGTCGTAGCATACGAGGCCGACAACAGCCTTCCTGACCCGTATTACGTGGCCCCTTCAGGTGGGTTCTCTAGGCCGCTCGCAGACGACGCTGACAATACGATATGTCCAGGGCTTACGGAGGCGGAAATCAAGCTGCAGCTGGCGGA
This sequence comes from Phanerochaete sordida, assembly GCA_019973155.2. Classification (NCBI taxonomy): domain Eukaryota; kingdom Fungi; phylum Basidiomycota; class Agaricomycetes; order Polyporales; family Phanerochaetaceae; genus Phanerochaete; species Phanerochaete sordida. The sequence continues at coordinate 69,303 of BPQB01000088.1, forward strand.
TGAAGAAGACCGCGACGCGGCGACAGGAAAACCGGTGCTACATGCGATCACGCCGTCAAGCATGCTGGTCGAGCTCCTCGAGATCGAGGAACAGCAGTGCGTCCCGTCGCTCTGATTGTCTCACAGCCTGCTGACCAATGTCAACAGACGTCGATTCAAGCAGAAGTATCCCGTCGTTACCAAGGAGCTGGTGAATCTCGTGGTGGACATCTATGACCGCCGCGCTGGCATTCGAAGACGCGTGCAGACGGTGCGCGATGTCCAGGCTATCTACATGCCATGCGTTCCCCAGATGGTCGCACTCGAGCTCCCTCGTATCTCGGCGGCCTTGGACCGGAAGTCGAAGGAACAGTCCCGGCAGCCCCCTCGATCGTCGACCTCGAGCGGCGCAGCAAAGACCGCGGCGACACCCGTCCCTCCCGAGCACATCCCCCTCTTCCTGCCATCTCAAGTGCCGGCTTCTGCGCGCGAGGGCCTCGTTGCAGGTGTCTGTGCCATGGAGTCACGCCTGCGCGAGGGCCAAATGCGCAATGCACTCGACAAACTCCTCATCCACCTCCACATCCGGTCGCGTCTTGTATCCTTCAAGGCCCGCCAAGTACGTCATCAGCGCGAGAATATGAAAGCACACGCCCAGCTCGACGCGAACGAGGTCAAAATCAAGCACTTCAAGCTAAAGTACCAGGCTGCGCGGGCTGCGAAGCTCGCCTTGGACGGCCCCGGCGCATGGGAGACAGAGTGGCCCGTGCTCAAGGATGCCGACGTACGTGGGCTGCGCGACAGTGAGCCGCAGGTCGAGGCCGAGACGAGCAACCGGCAGCGCATAACGGAAGGGAAGCGAACCCTCTCGTGGATCTGGACGCGAGCGGGGGTCAGGGATTCGGGTCTGGAAGCGAGCACTGTGGGAGGGATGACCGAAGGTGCGTGGCTCGTTGTCATGCTGCGAGCAGAGCGCTGACGATGAGCGGCAGCTTTGCGCGGCGAGTGGCTCAGAGCTCGCGCGCGTCCTCTACGGTATCGAGAAGAAATTGGGCATATACGAGAAGAGCGGAGACGTACCGTCGTAACGCTAGAGAAGGTCGCCCTTGACTGGGAGGCCCGCGGCGCTGCGCGCGAGGTCTCTTGCCCTCTCCTCAGGGAGGGCCTTCGCGCGTACGCCGCTGAACAGGCCTCCATTCAGCGCGGTTTCTCGGCCCATTTCCAACGCCTGTGGCAAGCCCCCATCAAGAACGTCACGACGGAGACAGGACCAGTCGACGAAGGTCGCGAGCTCGATGGAGACCTCAACGGGGGCGTCCTGTATGCGTTCGCCGGCGACGACTCTGACGATGAAGACGGCCGTCTGGCCGGTGTCGAGCGAGATGAGGACTAGGTTGATGTACATTACATGTAGTAAACGTAGCGCGAGATGAAATACTGCTTGACAGACTGTATACGTGCGACGCGACGGCGACAGCGGGACTTAGAGTATTTGCGGTTGCTTTGGGTCACGTGACTTTCGCGACTTGGCAGACGAAGGACGAGCTCAAGTTCATAGACGTTTTCCTAGCTATCACAAAGCGTGTTTTACGAACGTAGAAGCTTGGTTTTGACTAGCCCTAGAGAGAACTCAGAAAAACATGACATATGTCTGACGGAATCCAAGTCCCGCGCGACATACGCCTATTTGGGCCCGTCTGGTGATGACGTGGCCGCAAAACATGCGGCCCCGGCGTGAAGGCCGTCGGTGATGCTTCAGATTCCCATTTGAGGGGAAATGGTGTATCAAACCACGGCCACACCGGTGTCTGGGCTCAATATATCCATTGTTTTCGTCATTCCATGGTTTGTCAAGCCTGCACAATGAACTCCGCCCATAGCCTGCCATATGGGGAAGCCTGCCGCGTCGGCAGAACCGGCAGCGCTGCGGGGCTGAAGCCCTCTTCGCGCGCCCACGCGTTACTGCGAAATAATGCACCAGACCGCTCAGCATCTGCTGGTGTTTGATGTTTCAGACCTTGCCCTATGGCTCCCTCTGCCGCGACGGCGCCGAGGTGGCGCGCGAGCATCGGGCGCACATCGCGGCGGAACGTACCCTCGAGTGCCGCGGCCATCGCGGGCAGCGCGAGCGCGTCCGCGAGGGCCTGGAGCCCCGCCTTCACCTGCGCGGGGCGCACCTTCAGGCGCGCGATCGCGGCCGTGAGCGCGGGCGCGCCGCCGACGTGCCAGTCCCACACCGCGACGAGGTCGTCGGCGTAGAGCACAGCGATGCATGCGCCGAGGATGGCGCGGTGCCGCCGAGGACGTGCATGAGGACGTCCGCGCCGTGAGCGCCGTCAGAGGTGCTGCTGAGCGGGCTCGGCAAGGGAGGTTCGCCTTTGACGCACGCTTTGTTATCCTTGACCGCTTGCGCGTGCGTGTCGAGGAGCGCCGCCTGGTCGCGCAGCACTGCGGGGTCGTCCTCCGTGTCCTCCGCGTCACGCACCCTCTCCCCATTGCCATTGCCATTGCCATTGCCATTGCCATGCTCATCCCCATCCACCCGCACCACATCCTCCGACCCCGCCGCCCGCTCTGACGTGCACCCACGCCTATCCGCAGGCGACCCGAACCGCAGCACGATTCCCTCGATCTCCTTGCGGAGCGTGCGCCCCATGACACACACCGCGTCCGCGCGCGCATCGACGCGCAGCGCGGCAAACGCGCCCGTGCTGTTCGCGTGCACGTGCACGACGTGCTGCAGTGACCACAGGTGCGCGTGCGCGTGTAGCACAGAGTCATGACTGCGCGGTTGTCGACGGTCCGCGCGGACACTCGGTGTCCTCACTAGCTGAGTGCAGAAATCTTGAGTCGACGCCGCGCGCGAGGGGTATTGGGCGCTGCCGCCGCGCCGAGAAACTCGCGCACCGTCAAGGAGGCTGGGCGGCGCAGATGCACGGCTTGTCGCGTCGTTTGTGCCCGCCCGCAGGGATCTGGGGCGTATGCAGCGGCGCGGCGCAGCGCTTGCCCACCGTACGCCCGCATCTCGGAACTCGATGCGCCTGTCCGCGGGCAGCACACTGCGGCCACGCGCGGAACGATGTTATCCGGACGACCAAAAGCTGCCCGCTGGCAGCTCTTATTGGAATACGAAGAAATACATGTACGTACATGACCCGATAAGTGTCAGGTGTAACAGACCATTTCCGCCGCCGAAACGGAAAAGATCGATCCAGCGCGTTGCCTCCGCACCCAGAATCCACCGCGAGCGTGCCGTCTGGCTGCGCGAACGAAGCCGCGAACGACTCCAGTGGCGGACGCAGAAATCTCGGATTGCGATGCGCGCGTCGACACCGCACGGCGCGCGTATTGGTCGCTGCCGCCGAGGAACTCGTGCTTGGTGCACCGTCACCAAGGCCGCGCGCTGGATCGCGGAATGTTGCGTAGGCCCCGTGGGCAAGACAGACTGCGAGTAGCCTTGTCGGACCGCCACCAGCGTGCCAATGTGCGAACACGAAGGACCGCACCCATTTGAGAAGTCCATGAAGATCCCCTGCCAGGAGATTGCGTCCGCGGAGTCACCGCTGTGCGTGCAGAGGCGAGTGACGGGCGACTCACGCATGTGCCCTGCAGGTGGAGCAGGTTCAGCGCGCCGTACAGCGCCTCGCGCCCGAATCGCACCTGCTTGAACCACTTCCACCCGGCCAAGTGTCACTCCTCATCGTCCTCGCCCTTGCGCCAGAAGTCGTCCTGCACGCTCCCGGATCCGAGCGCGCCCGCGGCATGCGGGCGCAGCTCCCGGCTCGCGCGGCCCGTGGCATCGCCGACGCCGAGGAGCACGGTGCGGTCCGTCGCCCACCGCGCACCAAGCACGCACACGAGCAGCACGAGCGCGCCGAAGTTCTCGTACGTGGTGTGGCAGCCCGCGGCAAGGCCGCGCTCGAGCGCGGGGCGACGCAGAACGGGCATGTACGTGTGCTGCACGTCGAAGTACGTGCCGAGCAGGCTGCGCAGGAGCGCGGCGTGCGGGAAGACGAAGGCCGTCGGCGGGAGCGCGTGCGCCAAGAGGTGGTGCGCGCCGTAGTTCGGGCAGCCGCAGGGCAGCAGCGCGGGCTGCGCTTCGCAGTCGGCGTGCTCGCCGGCGCTGGACGGCGCGGAGTGCGGGGAGTGCGCTTCGAGGGGGCTCTGTGAGCTGTCCCAGTCCATGTCGTGCGTGGTGCTGCCCTCGGCGGCGCCGGCCGCGCGCAAGTACTCGCTCTTCATGTCCACGGCCGTGCGCAGAATTCAGAAGTTGCTGCTCTTGCCAAAGAACCGCCTGTCGATCGCCCAGGCCGTGAGGGCCGTCTGCGTCATCGGCAGCATATATGCGTCCGGCAAGCAGCGTCAGGAGGGTATCTGCGCGGCCAATATAATCAGATCCCCGCACGTGAGCCAAACGACTGTGCGTACGGACCAATGGAGCATCCGCACGTCCACGAATACCGCTACAGAGTGCCATCGATGCGCGTCCTTGCTGAGTCGACATGAGAGAGCATTTGGCGAGGGCGGCGCGCTGCACAAGACATGGACGCCGTCGTCCAGGCCATCCGCATGGACGTGCTTGTGTAGCTTGACGGTCCAGTGAGTCTTCTCGTCCGCTTTTCATGAGCCGATTTGACGTTCCGCAACAGACTTGCGTCTGGCGAGCGAGGTTCTGGTACTGCCAACACACTCAGAATACATACGAAGACCCAGAATGCGAGAACGCACCTGTTCGGCCCTAGAGCGAGCGGCGGAGCGTTCGACTCGGTGCGTTCTGGCTCAATTGTGCGGCCGCACATCGCTCTGACTGTCCGACGTCTTGCAGTGTGCTGCCCTGCATGGCGTTGTCGTGTATATGTGGGATGTGTGGTTGCTCGTTCGTACTTCACTGTTCTGGTGGGTCTCCATGCTCGTTGCCGTCATTCTCATCGTGGAGCTTTCACATCTTCGATGACGCGGTCGAGACAGTGAGGGGACAGCAAGCTATGGCGCAAGGGTGGGCACGGCACAAGCCTCGAGTTGCATGCTCGTTGGATGGCTTTCACTGGGCTGGGCAAGGGCGCAAGACGATATAGTCGGTGTGTGGCTGGGTGCAGAGCAGAGAAAGATGTCTGTGCTGGCGAGGGTGGACAGCTAGCACAGAGGCGCAGAAGTCGGGAGAGACGAGGGTGGCAGAGTGTGAATGCAGTCATCTCGGAGTCGATATCGCGAGGTACGGCTGTCAGTGTGGGCGAGGTCGAGGGTGCAGGTCGCAGTTCGAGAAGAATGCTGCGCGCAAGTGCACTCAGCACACTACACTCAGCACACTACATGGATCCATTAAGCGCCTTGAGACGCAATGCTCGCAGCCCCCTCGTGCACGATATAGAATTATTGTAGAGGTGATTTTTACATATTCATGTAGCTGGAAAGGTCCTGTACTTTCTGTATACCTCAAAGACAGTATGTGCAGCAGTGCACCATTGAAGACCACCGTGCTGGTGAGTCTAAGCGCCCATTCAGCGTCGACTTCGGCAACGACGGCAACGACACAAATCCTGGGCGGTTAGCATATGAAGGTAACGAGGGGAAACAAAGTGCCCTTGGGTAGTGCTATGCACGTTACCGAGAGGATATAGCCAGGGGAGTGAGCTACATAAATCGCCGAAGCTCGACTACAAACATTGTATTCAACCCTAACCCTGTTTTGATCGGCTTAACTAATGGAGCATACAAAAAAGGTTCCCACGGTTTTGCACTCGTTTTTCGTGACGGAGTCCACGAGGTCAAAATCTGCCCGTAGGGCCGGGGGTGGAATATAAACGTTTCTTCATAAATTCAGAAATCGTAATGGTGTGAAGCAAAGGCTGCCGCGTCACTACAACAAAAAATTGAACAACCAAATCATCCTTGCAGCACGTTAGAATCATATTCTACACACCATAAATATATTTAGCTGCGCGAAGGGGCAGAAAACGAGCCGCGGTGCACGCCTGCGCAAACGCGTGCGAGGAGCATTAGCGCCCAACATGGGAAGTGCGAGCCCGCGCGTTCTCCGTGTCGCAGCTCATTCGCAGACGACCACCGCAGTCCCCACCTCAAAGCTGTCGGGCATTTCGACTCTCTGCCCTCGACGTTCTGCCCTAGAAGGAGAGCTGAAGTGCTGTATGCGCTTTTAGAGGGGGGGAGGGAGAGTTCTCAGAGCAAGTAGAGAGGCTGGAGTACCTCGGTGCGTCAGGGCCTACATTCCAACATATGCTGCTGTATTCACACACGAGGCATGGATAGAATATCACATACCTCTGTAGTAGAAGATTTACGATCAAATACACCCCGTATCTACCCCTTCCGAGCTCGCAGCGCGCTGTTACGCCCTCCGAAACAGCCATGGGAGGCGGTCTCAAGCAGCGCACCATCTACAAGCCTCGTAGGCGTTCTGCCAGTCAGAAAGAACATATCAAGAACCTTTCAAAGAAGCGAAGAGAACCTTTAGATAGCCTGCCGCCTCTCTCGTTCTCTCCTGCATCCTCGACATCATCACTGCCCGCCACCCCTGCTGCACCTCTCTTGCAGCTTGAAGACGTAAGCGATGCACTCAGACAGAAGAGCGAAAAGGTCCTCGACCTAGAAGGCTTTCTGGATGCATCTGCGGAGGTAATCCTCGAGCAGCAAGAGTCGCTCGATGCTGAGCGCGCCCGTGCCGAGGACTACCGCCGCCGCTACAACAACATGCGCAACCAGTCGCGACGCAACAAGGCAAGCAAGGCTACCGTATCACAGCAGGTTCAGTCGCTTCAGCAAGATCAAGCCTCTCTCTACAGTGCCCTTCTCGACGCTCAAACTGAGGCGGCACATACTAGCACTCTGCTCTTCGAGTCTCAACATCTGGCGACATCTTATCTGGAGCAGCTGGAGTCCTCTCGTCTAGCTGCTGAAGGGTCTTCACTGCTGTTGTCTGAGGTCTCTTTGCAACGTGACTCTCTACTCCTCGAACGCGACGTTGCGCGCTCCCTGGCCGAGGCTCGTGCTAGCGAGCTCGACGAGCTCTCGGAGGCTCTGGAAAGCTCTCGGCAACATACCTCTGCGCTCTCGAGGACTACGGAGTATCTCTACGCTGCAAACGACTGGTATGCACATGCTCTCGACGCCTCCTGGAGCGACCGGGCTGTCGTGCTTGCAGAGGCTTCTGGGGTGGTATCGGACGCTCGCTTGTCGCTGGAATGTGCCCGGGCTTTGGAAGACGACGCTTCGGTGACAACTTCCCAGGCTCTGGCAGCAGTAGAAGAGCATCAGCTCGAGGCAAAGAGAGCTCGCGAGGATGCAGCTAGTGCGCAGCGCGAGGTTGAGCAAGCCTCTCGCAAACTTGACCGCGCACAGAAGGAGGCACGCGCCCTGAAGGCAAAAATCAGTCGCGCACCGCAAGGTCTCGAGCGAGCGGTCAAGAAGGCCGAAGACAAGATCCGCAAGCAGTTGGCGAGTGCGAAGATCATCAAGAAGGGTGTGTACACATCCGAGGCTCGCGCCATGGCGCGCAGCCTCGTGCATCAAGGCTGCGCTCAAGAGAAGGTTGGCGAGGCGATTCGCGACATTGGGGCCATGATGGGGGTGAAGGTCTCACACAAGATGAGCCGTCGCACCGTCGGGCGCAGCGTCATGGAGGGCGGTGTTGCTGCGCACGTCCAGCTGGGCTTCGAAATCGCACAGAGCCCCGGTACGTACCTCACTGCTGTGTATGACACGACACTTATTGTGATCTCATTCGGTAGACATCACTATCAGTGGAGATGGAACTACGCACCGTAACGTCACCAAGGAGTCCCGTTTTGCGAACACCCGTGCCCCCAACTCCTACATGGATCCAACTAGCACCGTCCGCATTCAGAATAGACTTCTCGGCGTACACTCTTCAGTCGACCACAAGTCGCACACACAGCTTGCTGGCTGGCAGAAGCAGTATGCAACCATTGGCGACGTGTTCACGCGGTCACCTCTAGCGTCTCAAGAGAATCTTAGTCTCTCTGACTCGGACTGCGTGCGAAAGACCCTTGGCATGCATACCGACCACGCCGAAGATCAGCGGAAGCTAACGAAGCTCTACAAGGCGCTGAAGAAGGAAGTCACGCTCGAAGAACTCGGCTCTGTTCAGCTGAAGAACCCGACCCCCGAAGTGCAAGCTCTGCTCGACCGCGCAGTTGCCTCAACAATCGAGCGTGTTGGTGGGCTCGCAGCGTGGCACGCACTATCCACGGAGGAGCGGACAGCACATGACGTCGACATGATTCGTAGCTTGACTATGACTCTTGGTGCGGAGGCGTACGAGAAGCTATCTGATGAGTCGAAGCGTCAGCTAGATCTGTTCTTCTGGGCGGGCTGCTGCATGCACAAGGAACTCAACTCCGTCAAGGGCGGTGTAGCAGCGATGTCGGAGAGGTGGAAGGAGCTGGAAGGGCCCGGTCCCATTCTGCTTCCAAACCGCGACAACCGCGCGGTCGTCGAGCTCGCTGATTCGTCCAGGAAAGAGGCAAGCGCTGCGGAGCGTCGGGCAGCTAATGTCTCGACCGGCGGCGCAGTGAAGGTCGCAAGCCTTGCGGGTGCCATCTTCAACCATAAAGATGACAAGAAGGGACAACATGACGCATATCTATATCACTTTCTGCACCTCACTGGCCGCTCGATAACCTTCCCTGACACCAGTAACACCCGGTATCAGACGTACTGCCTTGCAAGTGCGGAGCTCCTAACGCACCTTGCAACCTATCGTCAGTACCTCGAGTTCGTTCGAGACAAGAAGGAGTCGCGCGACTTCAATAACCTTGAAGCGAATGTCTATCGTGGTCTGCACGACCCTGCTACACTCTCGGAGATGGCGGTTCTCGCATTCTATGGAGAGGCCGTATCTTATCCCTACGCAAGTAAGGTTCGAGGTCCTGGCTCTGAGGATCTCAACGTCCTCGAGCTTGGCGAGCTACACAAGGAGGTACAGCAGCATATCCAACGCCTCATCGACAACCCTTCCCTTGTTCTGTCACCCCAAGCCGACCCTTCTCTAGTCACATTCGACGGCAAACCCTGGCGGCATCCAAACGCCATCACGGCTATATACACATTGTCCCCGAACCTTCCCCATCTCGAGGCGCTCCTGGTCGCCTTTCTGAACGGCGCGCTCGCTGTTTGGATCCGCTTTAGCGGCGAGTTTGCGCCTGGCGGCACAATTGACACCTCAACAGCGCAGGAACGCTATCGCGCGTGGATGCAGCCCTGCAATGATGCATGCGAGGGGATTCTAGGCACCTTCCGCCGCGTCATGCATGCGCGCCCAAGTCTCTCCGAGCAGCATTTCAACGCGCAGCTCACCTACGAACGGAACAACACACAGGACTTCATCGACGCGAAGCTGTCAGACGAGGCCAATCAGAAGTTTTTGCGTGCTGAGGCTCGGGCTCGGGACAGCAGCAAGCTTGAGCAAGCACGCAAGCTTGATCTGGCACAAGCGGAAATAGCAGCAGTCGAGCAGAAAAGGGCCAAGGAGCGCGCCAAGGCGGAGAAGGCAGCACAGCGGGCGCAGAAGCTCGCCGGTGTTGTGCTCATCCTTGACAACGCCCATATCCTGCAGCTCAAGGTCTCCCTCCTCGATGAGCAACTTGATGCACACCGCGCCCTTGGAGAAGACTCGTTGATTCCCAAGAAGTCACATCTCAAAAATAAGCAAGCAAAGCAAGAAGCTCTGCTCTCCGTAGTCGAGGCATATCTCGCGCGCCATCCCGCTGACTCGAACGCTCCGGACACCGCAGATGGACAGGTGGCTAACACAGGTCCAGATAGTGAAGCAGAGGACGAGCCCGAGGACGTTTCACAGGCTCACTTTATTGCTACAGAGGACCCCGAGTCTGATTCAGACGTAGAATAAGTAGCGAGCCTTGTTTCGAGTACGCTGCGCGCAGCAGCCATTCACGAAGGTTTCGGAGTTCAACATGAGCATCGGAAAGCCCCGCATACCCTCCATTTTGGGTCGATCCACGCAGAAATTCATATTTTCGCATTTTCAGCTGTCATCCCTGACGTGGGAATTGATCTGACAGCTGCACGCAAGCCGTCGCAGCGTTGCCCAGGGTCACTACCACCATGGCAAGCCAGCCACGACAGGGGGCCACGGCCCGCGCGGAAATCGAGCGTTTCGCGGACGACATGGCGAAGGAGCTACGACTGCTGGACAGCCCGCTGCCGAAGGACGTCGACTTTAACGACGAGGAGATGGACACAATACAGAGCCGCGTACGTCGTCGTGTTCCGGCGCGTCCCCCGTATGCGCCGCTCACTTCCTTGTGAAGCTCAACGCGATGTGGCATCCGAACCTCCCCTCCTCGTTCACGGACCCGCTCTACATCGCCTTCTCGGCCAAATACCTTCCCGCACTCGCGGCGTCGCTCCGCGCGCTCTCGCTCGACACGCAGCGCAACGCCTTTTCGACGCTCGTGCAAGTGCTGTCGCTGCTCCCCGCTGAGCGCGACCCGTACGCCCGGCGCTTCTTTGCCTCCCAGCAGTTTGCGGGCGTGCCGACGCTGCTCGCGCGCGCGTTCGTGCGCGGGATCGCCTGGCTCCGGCCCTCCGGCGCCGGCGCCCTCTGCGACCTCTTCTACCACATGCTCATCTGGGGCGACCCCGCCGGCGGCGACGACGCGCAGACGTGCATCGACAAAGACGCGCGCGTCGCGCTCGCCAGCACTGTCAAGGAGATACCCACGTCGGAAGGCTTCGCGCGCCTCGACGAGAAGCAGCGCAGGCAGGTCAAGCAGCTCGCGGTGGCGCTCATGATGCTCAACGGCGAGGGGGGCGTTCGGGTCGTTGCGGACAACTGGATCCAGGCGCAGCGCGGGCTGCACGAGTCTTCCGTCCGAGGGATCCTGGAGTGCGCGGTCTGTCTCGAGGACGAGGAGCTGTTCTTCTGCTCCAAATGCAAGACGGTCAAGTACTGCTCGAAGGAGTGTCAGCTCAAGGCGTGGAAGGGGAAGGAAGGGCACAAGTTCCAGTGTTACGACACGGCGTACTGAGCATTTTCATGGACGGATTGTAACTTATAGCTAAGTCTATTTCTTGTGCATATATGCAGCCTGTATTGTAGCCTGCGACGTCGCAGCAATACCAAGTCATGGCCGATGCCATTAACACGACAACTCGTCCTGAAATCACAGCATGTGAGCACGCAAGACAGATATGCTGGCGCGGTGAGATTACCGAGGCCTGACCGCGTTCGGCAGCCTGCGGTCGGACCTCACGCCGCCTGCTGCAAGCTCTCGCCTCAAACGTTTCCCACCAAGTTGTTCACGAGTCTCGACGTCTGGTCGAGACCGCACACCAGCACTGCTGGAGCGATTGTCTCCTTCGTGCCTACCTCACACTATTGGCTCCCAGCGACGCAGCGACGATACTGACAGCGGATGTTCCCAGGACCGGCTGCAAGGAGCCTCCGATCGAGGAGCCGCGCTCGCACCCATTGCGTCCGCCTCGCAGGCCAGTGTCGACACTTCCAACCTCCTCTCCCAGCCTCGTCCCAGCAAGCGATCACGAGCACAAGTCCACTGCGAGGACGTGGATATCCCGCAGATCCGAACAGGGTGCGTGGAGACCCGCACGGAGGCCGCGCCCGCGCCCGCGGCGAAGGACCAGACGATGAGCGCGGCAGGCAGCGCGGAGAAGCACGCGAAGGGTTCCCGAGCGTTCAGGCCCGCCGTGCCGCCCGCCTCGACAGAGCCCGTGCCAGAGGCCGCTCGGGCCGTGGAGGACCTTCCGGCTTCCGAGATTGCGCCAGAGGCGACTGCGAGCGAGGGCACGACGGCGGCGGTCGCAGCGGGCCTTGTCCCGCCCGCCCGCCCCGCCCGCAACCCTCGCGCCGCACGTCGCAGAGCCCATCACCCTCGCGCGCCGCCCCGCCGCCGCCCTGCCCAGCCTGCAGATCCCGCTGAGCCCTGGCTTCGGCGGCGCACGCGCGAACGTCTGCGCGGTGCGCGCGCCGCACGCCGCAGCGCTCGGGGCCCTCGTGGGGCGCTGCGCGGACATCGGGGCCAAGGACGCGCAGATGGCTCTGCGCCCGGGCTTCGCCACCGCGGGCGCTGCGCAGCCGCGCCGTGTGGACGTCTTCGCGCTGTGCGTTCCCAAGGGCTGCGCGGTCGGCATGAGCCCAGATGGGCTGGGAAGGGCGCTCGGGGCGCGTGGTTTTGGGAGGGCTGAGCGATGTCTGACCGAGCCGTATGGAGACTGCGTCCCACGCGACTGGGGTGCGTGTATCCTCGGCGCTGTGCGGCTGCTGCAGCGCTTCGGGGCGAAGGTGCGCTAGGTCCACAAATCGTGTTCAAAACCCCGTCTGATGTTGTCACACCGCACCAGGGCACCACGCTCCGCTACGCATATTCCTTGTCTGTCATATCGATAAGAAGCAAGACGGTTTTGAGCTCATAGCCCCTGCGCTATTCGAGATTCTCTCCGACCAGCCGTGCTGAGGCGAGCTTCTAACACGATCGTCAACCGCGAGTTCGATCTCCTAGGCCTCTGCGGCGCCGGTATCAGCACACTGGCGAGCTTTGGCATTGCCGTCGACCGCAGCATGACAGCCACCATGAGCCACGTCCTGCCCCCGATTCCGTCGGCGGCTTTGAGGTGAGTCTTCGCGCTGCAGAGCAGGACATCTTCCAGACATGATGGCGCCTTCCGATAGGGAACGCCCTGGAGGCTTTACAATGATCGAAGGGCCTGGAGCGTAAAATGCATGAGAGTAGTCATCCGATATTCCTTTTGCCAGCGGCCGCAGTACGTCTTCCATGTCCGGAAGCTCAGCCTCCAGCAGCGATGCGGTCGCAATGTGTAGTACTCGTGTTGCTATGCTTCTGATTGTGTTACCCATACATGCTCTACCAGAACCCCATGCGTGGTACTCGTTTTGCTGTGCTTCCGATCATATTACTCATACATGCTTCACCGGCGCCCCCTATCTCCGTCGACTTCAATTGCGTCGGGAACCGCATTCTGCTAGCGGATAGAACGGAGATCCAGCACGATGTCTCCGCTTTCGATGCGGCGAAAGGTGTAAGTCTACGTCCGACGGTATCGTCCTTGCATCTTCAAGCGATGCGAAACTGGGTGTTCTCGAAACCAAACGCTGGCCTGGTGATTCCACTGCGATTCTCGCGGATACCCAAATTGCCTGCTAGGCATAAGCTATGGCGAGTACATCGACCCTTACTACGACACAGTCTTGCTGTGCGGCCGATGCCGGAAGATTTAATGGAAAATTACGAGGCATCGTACTGTAAGCGCGTTGAATATGCACGATGTAAACAGTAGTCTTCTTGCATAATACAGAACTGGAAACCGTGTAATTTTGACTGAAAGAAAGCCGTTTTCTAGCATTCCAGTCTTTGTTCGTACTCTGTTTACACAGGGTGAGCTTGTATCATGAATGAATCTTACTGGTCTGTGGTCGCATCTTTTGTAAAATGGAAATAGCTTTGCCAAGAAGCGTCCTCATTACCGTCGAGTCTTCGTTCAAAGCGCCCCGAGCGTACTGGAGCGCTCTCCACGTATACTACCGAATAACTCCGCATGGGCGTATTTCTGTGTCACGCAAGGTGATAGCACAAGGTGCTGCTTGTGAACCATCTTGAAGGATTTCTTCAGTTATAGTTTCAGGTTTCAGTTCTACAAATTTTCCAGCTGATGGAGCCCGATCTACCGTGTCGCGTCATGTATTCATACCGATCTGTTCTTGTGCTCATTTCCGTAATCCATTGTTCTCACTTCCTTCCAGCCCCATGCTTCGCGCGCCCACACAGCTACCTGGTCATTGCTGTGCTCCTTCAATAAATAGTTAGCGCTTATTCAACCGTATATATAACCCAGACTGCTGCCGTAGTCATCCAGTGACTGCTTGATTCACTCGACGTGAGTATTCATTCTTACCTACCTTATTGGACCTCTTTCCTAACTTATTCTACCCCAGTCCAGGTCCAAACGAGCTACCCTTGGCTCCATGAACGCGGAAACCGCCTCTATGGCCACAGGGCAACGCCACCACGCACTAAATTTTGCCGTCTTTCCTTATGTACTCTCCGTCGCTCCTGGATTTGGGTGGACCTTCATTATTCTGTTTGGGCAAACTGGAAATGTACATTGGTCAGGCTTCGCGAGCAGGGCACCGGTGGGTGCATGTCAAGATATTCATTGACTTAAAGCTAATTTTCTGCTTCTCAGCATATCTTCTCTCCTTCCGTCATGCATCCTTCTTCCAGTACACCGTCTTCGTTCAGCATGCACCCTGTGTCCAGTACACCGTCTTCGTTCAGCATGCATCCTGTGTCCAGTACCCCTAGGGTTACAGGGGCTAATATCCCGCCTGAGATTGTCGCCAGGATCCTCAACTGCTTTACTGTCATTGTCCAGCGGCAAGATCGCGCTCTAGAAGAGAGCTACCGGAGATGGAAGCATGAACTTGTAGCCCCAAGTTTAGTCTGCAAGTATTGGGCCAAACTCATCCAGCCAGTTCTCTTCCAAGAGCTGACCTTGGACAATGCTTCGGACGCCGACTACCTGAAAAATATTGTCAATAGCTCTCGTTTCAGCGGATCGCTCCTCAAGGATTCCATTCGAGCCATACGGGCTCATCACATCTACCCTCCTCTCCCCATTCCTTGGATCCAACGGCTAGATTGGGTGAAGAAAAGCCTTCGAAACGCAGAATTCTTTTGCTCTATACAGCATCAGACTGTACAAGGCCCCAAACTTGCAACTCCGATCCTCTGGCCTCCATTTGCAGCTATTCCACGCGTTCCACCGAGCTTTTACGGCATAGGACTCACAGCATTCGAGTTGGTCCGCTCTGAGCTCAAGAGCATTGCTCAGCTCGTGCGACTTGTCGATAGCTTTCCTAATCTTAAACGGTGTAACTTCTTCCAAGCCAAATTTCTCGACTCCTCTCGACCTACCCCAGACCGCAGGAGAACACAAAAGCTGCCGGGCGCCCTCAAGTCGTGCGCGATTGAAGAGTGCACAAATATATCCATCTCAGATCAAGCAGCTCTTTCCTTGTATCTCATTGGCGCTGCACCTCAGATGCAACTCCACGTGGCGGATCCTCAATGGAGCGCTTTCATTGAAAGCTTGCCGGAATGGGTGCCGAGCATTTTTCCAACAATCGAAGGGATGTGGAGCCATGCGAGAGGCATCACCTCCCGTTCTCCAGGTGTGTGTTTAATTTTGCTTGCCTTGTGCGTTGCAGGGGCTCAATATATGGAACATCATCATCAGATCAGATAAACCTCGTATTCTGGGCCGGAACGCGCCTTCGCCGCAATGACGAATGTGTCGTTGCCGAGGTATGGATTACACCCCAATCTGCAAGACCCAAAGGATCCCTATTTGCCAATATTCGCAGCATCCTCATTTCTGCCGGTATATTTGTCGCCAGAGGTACAGATCCCCCTTCCTTCACTGGCTTAGAGCAAGTCTGTCCTCTTGAAATGCTCCAATTTTGGGTGCGCAAAGGGGACGCACTGGACGAACGAGGAATACGTGCACTGCTTCGCTCAGTTCTCTCCGGAGAGCAGCTGACTTGGGCTCTGGATAAAGACATTTTACAATTACGACTCTGCATCCTCCGCGCTGCCAGGGAGAAAGGCGCCTGGCGGGCCATCGCAGGCTTCGACAGCAACTACATCCGTTCTATGCGGAGCAAACATTCACATCCGATGATCCACGACACCCCAAACACACTTGACTACGATGAATGGGCAGAATTCCTGTCGCTTTTCGAAGGCGAGAAGATGTATGCCTATCTCCTGCAACTTCCGTCCTTGCGCGCCGAGCGTCGAGCGCGAGGTAGCGCATGCCCCACGCAAGAGGCTTCAGGCTCGCGAAAGACTAGAAGTACATTTTCGCAAGCTACACAAGAACGTGCCGAGATGGGTAGCTCTACCAGGGAGAAAATGAACGCGCGCAAGGAACTTGTCGATATAATGCGATCAGCACTTGCGGCAAAAGGAGCTTTTATGTAGCGGCGAGAGCAGAGGGTTGCTGAAGTGGAGTCGCCAAGATGAAGGGGGATGTGGACGGCGATGCCGCTCACGAAAAAGCACAGACACGAGGTTTATATTGGTATAGAGATTGGGCATTGTCGCTGGGGTATCGCTGGGACCTTTTGTAACGGTTGCACGCTTGACGACTCATCGTGGTATACGACATATAGACAGCTTAGCGTACAATGTCGTATGTACCCAGTTATATAGAAATTTGGTTATTACTGGTCCGAAGTCGCTTATTCAGTTTTTGGGCTGTTTAAATTGCTTCATGGCGTGTATCGAAGCTTAAGAAGATGCTGTAGGAGTTCACTTTGAATATTATCTTGAACCATATTGGCATTAGGGGTGTTCAAAGTTCGTGACCCGGACTCACTTTGATGACGATTCGGCGACAGTGAAGCGGACACGAAGCGTTGTCGAAGCGCCTTTGGACTTTGAACACCCCCTTGTCACAAGAGGCAGCTGGCCATATGTTTTCCTCACTTCATGCCCCTCCTACCGTGGTCTCCATATGCTTACGGTTGTAGTCCATCCGGTATAGACCATATTCCACGGGTTTACGACCGATTAGAGGAATAGCATGCCGAAAATCAGCTGAAACGGACCAAACTTGCTTGAGAAGACGAGGATCGTGAGGTGTAGAGCCCGCTTATATGCTTAAAAATCATCGTGACACACTGGGAAGCTGTGAGCTAAGCAGGCATGCTGTAAATCACCTCAGACATGTACAGACGACGGAGTTGCTTGCGGGACGAGCGTATGCATGACGGGGCAGGGGCAGATGACAGAGGAGCAAAGTGGGTTGAGCATGAAAGCGGGCTCGAAGCACTGCGACAAGCGACTCGGGAGTCGCTTCGACGCGGTGAGCCTGAATCGTCGCTTAAGGACTCCGGAACCCCTCCGCTTCAGCAATCTGCTTCTACGACCGAATCGCCATCGAGACGAGCGTGAAGCGAAACTTTGAACACCCCTATTATACCCACTGCTTACGTTTATCTCTTTGACGCGTGCTTCGGCTCTGTGCGACGGAATATAGATCTGTAATTGTGAAGAGCTGCAGTTCAGAGCGGAGCTGCGTGAAAGACTTTATGATCCCCTAGTCCTGCCGCTACGCACATTTCCCGAAGTCACGGCTACCTCAGTGTATGACGGTCTTTACTGATTTAAACCACCGGGATTTGGCGAATGTGATTTGAGTTTCGGTTTTGCCTGAAAGAACGCGAGAAAGTAGTGTGAGGAATCGCGCATGAGAGTGAACTAGGGCGCATGAGAACGCACGAGAGCGCACGATCGTGAACGATCGTTCACTATCGTGCACGCGCCGCCCACCGCACACTCTCGCCCGAAACACAGCCTCGCGCATCAACACTTATGCAAACCCTCTCACTGCTTGCAATGCCCGAGAACAACCCGTACTTCAGACGCTTCTGCACGTCCCCGCAGTAAGCGGGGCTCCCGAGCCAAGAGTAGCAGTTCGGCGTCTTAGACACCGAAGCCCAGGCCTTCCAGCGTATTAGACGGGGTTAGACGCCCTACGTCAGGGACGGCTGGTGTAAATCCGCGAAAAAAATGCCCCTGCAAAGGCTCGAACTCGAAGCCTTGCGTCACAGCAGCACAAGCGTGCCACTGTACTACTCTGCTGGCATGCGAGACACTTGTGCCAGGGTTATCACGATTGAGACCTTCCTGTCTTAGACGCAGAACGAGCTCGTTCACAAACGATTGCGCCACGCACCAGGGGCACCCGCGCTGTCCGACTGGCTCGTCATCCACACCGCGGCAGGAGCCTCATTCCCGCTGGTCGCGCTGTGCGGTCATCGTCCCGTCGTCCCGTCACCCCGGCGCCGCGCATGTACAGCACGCGAGGCCCTTCGGAACAACGTGCTGTGGACGCGTCGGGCGGGGCGCACACCGCACACCGCTTGGCCTCGCGCCGCTCCCGCACCAGCGCGCAGCGGACTTCGCGACTACGCTCAGGCCGCGGCCATCTCCAAGCCGCTCTCGCGGGCGCCATGGTGAGCCGCTTCACGAGCGCGGCCGTCGTAGAGCACGGCCGGCGCACCGTCGAGGGCTTGCACATGTGTGACCCCGCCACGCCACCGTCCGAGGAGGAGAACACGCGAATGGGCGCCATGCGCGCGGGCATGTACGGTGTGCTCACGCGCGAGACAACCTCCTGGGCGCCCGCGCGCCTGGCGCGCTGTGCGGTCGTCGTCCTGTCGTCCCGTCACCCGGTACCGCACATGTACAGCGCCCGAGGCCCTTCGGAACAACAGCCTGGGGACGCGTCGGGGCGCGCACCGCACACCGCTTGGCCTCGCGCTGCTCATGCACCTGCGCGCGGCGGACTTCGCGAACGAGCTCGCGGACTACGCTCAAGCCGCGGCCATCTCCCAGCCGCTCGCGGGCGCGATGGTGAGCTGCTTCACGAGCGTGGCCGTCGTAGAGCACGGCCGGCGCGCCGTCCAGGGCTTGCACCCGCGCGGCCCAAATGGCGGCTCGGAGACGGTACCGGAGGCGCGTGCGCCGCCGAACCTTGCGAACGTCCGGCACGGCGAAGACGAGGACCAGCGGCGCGACAGTCAGGCGCGAGCGATACACACCAGCCCAAGGCAGCAGGGGCACCTGCTGAGCCGGAGACGGTCGACCTTGCGACGTTTAAGCCGACGTTCGCGCGAGGCACGCAGGAAGAAAGACAGGGACCGGAAGGTGGTCCTCGCGGCGCACGGGCAAGCGCGAGCAGGACCCCGAGTACAGGCGTTATGTGTCCCCCTGGGGGGCGTATTCGTACCATGGTCGGTAGTCGTCCTAGCAATCGAAGCGGTCGCAGGTCATACATCGCTGCGTCGGGATCTCGAGTCGTGTATTGAGAGCTGTAGTAGAAGACAAATAATAAACAAAATAGCACTATGCTGACCCGCAGCTCAGCGAATATTCGACTGGGATGTCTTTTGAGTTGGCCACGCTGTTGAAGCGCAGCCTGATTCCTGCTCGACTTTCGAGGAGGGAGCAAAACGATGAGCAAACAAGAAAGGGAGAGAGGCAAACACAACAACTTGGAGCACGCTAGGCCCCGAAAACCGCCGCCCTGTCGAGATCATGCTGAGAAAGAGGCTCCCCACGTTCTGCGCGGGACATGTAGTCGCCGATGCCGGGACAGTGCTGGATCCAACGTTTCTTGATGAGCACAATGCGGCCAAACGGCAAGATCTGGAACGGAGTCACCGGCTCCCAGTCTGATTTCCGCGGTTGCCAAACCCTGAGTTCTTCGTCTTGGACGACAGACATGTAGGCCATTGCCTCCAAGTTTTCGTGGATGTAGGTGGGCGGCGTGACGGCTATCTTCAGGATCTCAGGCTCGATTGGGGTCGACATAGTGCAGTACTGACCCTTCTGTGAGCATATAATCACAATTTTGAAACCAAATGGTTACGTACCCGTCGCCAGTAGACAAAATATGTCCATGTCTTCTGCGGAGCCTCAGCACGTGCTTTTCCCTTGGGATCAGCTGCAGACACATCGTCGGGATCGTCCTCGAACTCGATAGGACTCGTCGACGTGCCCTGTCCGGTCTAAAAGCTGCGTGAGACTCCAGCACGACAGGGGCGGTAGGGTCAACGTACATAGCGGGATGTCCTGGCGGTAAAGTTCGAGCAGTCTTCTCCAGAGTCGCTGATCGAGACGATGTCCGCGATGTCGCTATCGTAGGCCTCAAGGTTCGGCTACGGGCATAACGTGAGTAAGTAAATTCGCGACAGGCCAGTGGAGAGCGTAGCGTCCTGCGACCCACAATGTCAAGGTATGCCTCGTCTCTCTGCACGCCTGCTTCATCCTCGCTCCGCGACGCGGCAACTGAACCTCCCTCTTCCCAGAACTCCCTCTCGCGAGTCTCTCCGTCGTCCGCCGCGAGACCTGCTGCCATGTAGCGCGAGGCCCTAATGGCTTCATCAAGCTGCTGATCTTCCTCCGCCTGAGAGGAAGGAGGCAGCAGAACACCGTTGTTGACCTGCGACGTGATGCGTCAGGGAAGCCCATGGACGTCAGACCAATGCACGTACATCGCGGGGTTGAGCCGTCTCCATATCAGAAGAGGCACCGTCACCATTCGCGTGCTGCTCCCCTTGAGACTGCCAGCTTGCAGCTGGTTGAAGCCTTCGTGCTCGCTGCAGTTGAGGCACGCGATAAGCTGACATGCGACGTCCACGACTCTAAGATGACAAGGTCAGAGAAGCTCTTGGCACCCACGAGATGCAGACGTACCGGGCCCGCAGCAGCGACCGGCGTCGGGTCTGGCTGCGCGGTCATAAGCCGAGCGGGTGCTGATGAGGAGGGCATCCGAATAGCTGCCGCAGAGGCCAACGACGATCTTCGCTGGAGTGCCGGTGCAGACGACTGAGCCCTTCTCTGCGGGGCCCGCCCACCCAAGACGACTGCCAGCTCCTCGGCTACCCGAGCCTTGATCTCATCAGGCAGTACCTGCTCGGGAATGACAAAGTACGGGCAACCATAGCACTAGAGATGGTTTAGGTGCGCCAAAAATATGTTGTATATAGCGCAGCTTACCTTTAGGGAGACAGAGCCAGGTTCACCGAGCGTATGGTCGATGACAACGTTTTTCCCAACGATGGAAATGAGGTCGCCACTCATTGTCCGGTACTTGCTTCTCTTGCACTGCGGGCACTGGGCAGGAGCCGTGATACGTTCCTTTCGTGCCTTCAAGTCGAGCCGACAGGCCTTCTTGTACGCGACGGAGTACTTGAACGGCATGGAGGTTCGAGAGGTCAGCCGGGGGAAAGGGCGACAGCACAACACTGACTCACCGTCAGCCATTTATGGCAAGGGCACAGATGGACCCCGCTTTCAGAAAGGTGGTCGGCGGGGGCATGGGCGCGGATGACGCCCCCGGGGTGGACTACTTCCGGAAAATGGAAGACAAAGGTGTGACAATTTTGGCTTCTAAGTCTCGACCCATGTCGATCACACAGATTGACTTTCGATTTGAAGAACTCGCGCGAATACAAACTACCGAAGAAACTTTTTGTACGCCAGATTCCTGGCAGCTGGCTGTGAAGTCAGCTACCCCTCTCGCTTCGAGCCCTGAGCGAGCTTTTCCATAAGCCTAGCGAGCAGCTCATCAGTCTCCAGGTTTGCAGAAGAGTAGTAGCTGGCTTACTTATTCATGCGGTCAGCTGTGGGAACTCGACTGCGGCCTGTTCGACGAGGGGCGCTGCCTTCGGCCGGTGATGGGTCTGTCTGAGAGCTACTAGCAACGTTTTGAGGGCGCCGGACCGGCTTCGGGTTTGTACTCTTGCTCAACGGCGCCTTCGTGGATGGCGCGGGACGGCGGGAGCTGGGCGTCGCCTTCTTGGCCTGGCGGTCCTGCGTCGCTGGGGAAGCACGCCGTTTGCCGCGCAGCTTGACTGGCTTGGCCTGTTCAAGCTCTTGAGCTTGTTCGCCACCGTCGTCAATGTCCATGTGTTCATGGGCGGACTCAGGCGGGGACAGCATACGAAGGCCTGCAACGAATAGCGCTCGGTCAATAATCTGGCGCAAGCGACGAGGCCTACCTCGTTCTGGGCCAACAGTTTCGGCGCCGCCGCTGCCCGCCTCTTGGCCTCTTTCGACCAACCCCCGACGCGAGGGCGCTTGGTCCGGATTGTCAGCCGAGTGCGGCAGGTCGAGAGACGAAGGCTCCTCGTCGTGCGAAGGTGGCAAGGTGAAGAACCAAGGCTCTGCGTCGCGCGAAGGCTGTTGGTCGCGCGAGGGCGGCAAGTCGACGGACGACGGCTGTTGCTCGCGCGAAGGCGGCAAGTCGACGGGCGAAGGCTCTGCGTTGCGCGAAGGCTGTTGGTCGCGCGAGGGCGGCAAGTCGACGGACGACGGCTGTTGCTCGCGCGAAGGCGGCAAGTCGACGGGCGAAGGCTCTGCGTCGCGCGAAGGCTGTTGGTCGCGCGAGGGCGGCAAGCCGACGGACGACGGCTGTTGGTCGCGCGAAGGCGGCAAGTCGACGGGCGAAGGCTCTGCGTCGCGCGAAGGCTGTTGGTCGCGCGGAGGCGGCAAGTCGACGGACGTAGGTGGCAAGTCGACGGACGACGGCGGCAAGTCGAAGGACGAACGCTGTTCGTCGCGCGAAGGCAGGAGGTCGAGGGACGAGGACGACTGGGCCAAGTCGTCGCGAGAAGACAGTGAGTGCGGGGACGGACACGGTTCGGTCTGCGGCGGCGGAAGGTTCGTGCCAGGCATTGGCTGTCCAGGCGGTCCTTCCCCTGCACCTAATCAGCTCGGCAACTCGAGATGGCCTCAATCTCGAGTACGTACCATTGTATAAGGTCTCGACAACCCATTCGTACCAAATGATCTGAATCATTTCCTCTGGCCACCCTGCGCGCGCGGCCAGACGTTGGATGAAGGTTTCCCCAGTCTTGCTGAACCCAAAGTTCTGCCTGGGAGACAACATGAGTACAGGACAACCGGGCAGGCCGTGAATGTGGCTTACACCCAGACTCGAGGCTCGTACATCACCCCATCAATCCCGCCCACAAACACGACCGAAATACACCCAGCCGCTGAGTTCCAATGCTCCTGAACACGCGGTACATGCTCAGCCATAGCAGCCATGGCACTGCCGGAGATGAGCTCCATAACCTCCTCGCATGCAAAGGAGCACGTACGTTGCACGTAGCCTCTCAGCTTCCACGACGCCGGGGCCATCTTCGAGAAGCTTTTCAGCGGCCGCTAGTCGATCGAAATGGCCCCGCTCCTCGTCGGTCAACGCGTTCCATGCCTTACGCACATCCGAGTTCCACTCCTTCAGCTGCCACTCCCTCGCCTTGTCAGGGTCCACAAGTTCAAGCTCCCGCTTCGTCCGTGGTCGCGTTTCGTGGTCTGATCGTGAGAAAATGTCCATGGCGCGGATGCTCGAAGGTTTTGGCTGAGACGTCGTGAAGGAAGGGAGGGACATGACCGCCTGCTTGGCATGGTTATTGCCGACCCATTTGCGAATGCGCTACGGTAGCTGGTCAGGCGACAACGCTGAGTGCACAAGGGAAAGCGTACCCATGCCAGTCTCAGGTATCGCTCCACATAACGCTCCTTCGTCTCCCCTGGACTCGCTCGCAACCACACACACTTGTCATCACGAGCACGAGTCCAAATTCGCTCATGGTAGTCTTCAGTCAGCTCGTCGTCTTCCATCTTGACGTGTACGCGTTCTTCAACCAGGCTTTGAATGAGCGCCGCAGCCTCTCGAATGGTGCCGTCTTCGTACAACTTGTCGTTTTTCTTCTCCTTAGTCCTGCGACCTTTGCTCAGAATATTCTGAACGTCTGGATGGTTCAGAAACTCCTCCAAGAGGGCACGTTCATTGGTGGTGAACCTGCGGTGAGCTCAGAAAAAGCCAAATAAATATCTCCGGAGACAAACAGCACCTATCTTTCGGGGAAGACTCCCGCTCTTGAGGTGTAGTCATGGTAGGAATCGTTGGCGTATGCGTTCGTCAAGTGCGTGTCGAGGAGATGTCAGACGGCGGGCACAAGTCGCAAATCCGGCGGCGAGTCCACCAGCTTGGCGTTGACGTCTGGAGGACGCAGGCTGAACCATCCTGCTGTTGTGATACGCCACAAGTGCAATCCGGTCGAGATCGGGCGAGAACCTGCAATATATCAAGAAGGGTACAAGGTACATGGTGCAGCAAGCTCAAGGGTGCGGGGGGAAGATACTTGCAAGAAATCGGGGCGAGGGGACACTCCAACAAAGAGCCGCCGCCAGTGACAAATACAGACAATTTACAAATGGTCGGGACCGCTGGGCAAGAGCCCGGTACACTGGAGTGACCGGCCGAAAGATAGGGGGGCACTTCGAGGGACCGCTGGAGCCCGCCCAAACTTCCGCCACGCAGTTTCGCAGTAGAACTTGGCCACCCGTTCTTCCAGCTCTAAAACAGCGTCCGCGGGCGTAGACTCGTCCACAGTGGACTCCCGCAGAGTGTCGGGGCAGCCAGGCCATCGGGCGAGGATAGCGCGCAGGCCTTCTACGCACCCTGATCGTGCACGGATGTCATTGGCCGTCAGAGTTGCAGGCGGCGGCGGGAGGTCAGGTCGCGACCAATGTTTCCCCGGAAAGACCTGGGCCAGCAGCTTGTTCCGGTCCTCGAAGGCGCTGACCGCATGCTGCGGCATGACTCGACGATCGAGCTCGCAGAGCTCTACACGGAACGCGACCTCAGACAGCTCCCATGCGATTTCACGAATAAGATCGCTGTCCATTGGAAGCTCGCCTGCGCGGGCATCAGCCTGGCTAATGGTGAACGAGCTTCCTCGCCAAGCCAGCTTTGCGAGCGGTTCAGCTTGAAGTGCGAGCGGCGCGTGATCGAACCCGAGGAGCGCGGTAAAGTACTTGCAGACCGCCTCCTTTTCCTGGTGGCGTTTCTGTGCCTGATCGACATGGCCTGACTTCCCCTTCGCTGCTTTGCCCGAATGGCTGCCACCCTTTCGGCCGCGGCTAGCTGCTGGGCGCGGCTCTGCCCGTCTCTTCTCGCTGGCCGCTTTCTCAGCCTCTGTCTGCGGCGGAAAACGCGAGAGGACAGTTCTCCACGCCGAAGGGCTTATGGGTCCATAAAGCGACGGGCGGCCAAGCTTGTGGAAGACCGCCATACGGATGGAGACCCAATTCGAGATGTAGACGAGGAGCCGGAGTTTGCTCTCCGGCATGACGAGGAACTCGGGCTCTGGTAGCCATAGCCCGACTCGAGCCTTGCATGGCTGTGAGGGATCCAGGCCCTCCAGAGCCTCTCGCCAGACTGCCTGTCTTGTCGGCAGGAGCGAGTGTATCGGGGATGACAGGCGAATAGCTTGACCTAATGACGTCAGCGAGAGCCGGAAAATCTTGAAGAGTCTCAGCTTACCGGTGGTGTTCTGAAGGAAGTCACTCGTGGCCGATTCGTTCTCAACTGTGTCATCCATGCCAAACCCGATGGGCAGAACCACGCGCTCAACGTCCAGAGCGGCCTCAGACTCGCGGGTGATGGCAGCCAGATGCTCTTCCCCCGCAGTCTCCTTGGCACGGACATCTCCCATCACGATACCCTGGCCTTGCTCTACAGACGTCGGCTGCGTGAACTGCACCGGCGGTCCGCCCTGTGTCTGAAGGTCCCCGGCAGCGTGACGCGGCTGCACAAGCCAGACTGGGACTCCAGCGGCGTACAGCTTCTGGGCAGCAATATAATCAGAACAGATCGCCCCAATGACGCCGCTGCCGTCAAGCCCATGATGGAGTGGTATACGCGAGTCGTTAGCGAACAGCGTCGATACAGTGCTGCGCTGCGTGGCAAGGTGCCAGCGCATGTACGCCCAGCACTCTGCCCAAGAACGGTGCAGACGTGCCCAAAGCGCAATGATGGCGCGGTAGCTCGATGGGATGGCGAAGATGGTCAAGGCGTTGTGTGTGGCTGCTTGCAGACGACAGAGCTCCGCAGTCACCGGAGCAGGAGGCGGAGGAACTAGGCCACGAAACTCTGCGACGAGGTTGTCGAGAGATGTCACCGCTTTTTGCGCGGCACTAACGCGACCAGAATCGAGGTACCCAAAGGCCAGGCCGCTGGGATCGTCATTGGCGTGGACGAATTCTTGCGGCTTTGGGGTCTCCCACAGACATGCTATCTCCACATGAGGTCTGGGTTGTCGTGGTAGAAAGGCGAGATACGGGCGGGAAGGCGAGAAAAGCTGAGGCCAATTGAGGGGATCTTCGACGCCAAATCTTCCGTCAGCGCGCATAATGATGTCGACGCGGCCGACGACCAGGCGGGGGATCCACGGCATGTTCAATGCAATCACGCAGTGAGCGTCGGACTCTGTGAACGCGTGTGCTTGACCGCGTGCCCAGGTGAAGTTCTGGAGCTGAGGTAAGGCATCGTCTATGTCACAAGGTGAGATGGAGATGATGAGCACGCGATGGATATAACAACTCACTTCTACGCCTGGAGGGGACAATATTCGTGGGGAAGCTCGAGCCCACCGGCTCTGGTACGGAGGCCGCTTCGTCTGATGGTGGAACAAAAGGCCCGGACGGCGTACGTGAAGAAGCAGGCGGTGCGACAGCTTGCTGCTGTGTTGGGGCAGCCAGGTCGGAAAAGGAGGGAACCAGCTGCCCAGGCGATGGAGGTGAAGGCCCACGTGGTGCGACGGCTTGCGGTGGCGGTGAAACAGCAGGCGCAGGAACAGGAGCGACTGTTTTCTTGAATCGCAGCCCCGCCAGCCGGTTCGCTGGGCGACCAGAGACGGTAGGCACGGGCGGCAGGACCTGTCGCGGTGCTTGGGAGGTAGACGAGTCTTGAGACATGCAGAGCTGCCGGCGCGGGTGTGTTGTCGCGAAGTCAGCAGCAAGCAGCTGGGTGCAAAAGTGCGCCCAAGAGTTGACCAGAAGTGGTCTACAAAATGCCGCGAGATGTGTCGTTGAGAAAGAGGGAACGGTGGTTAGGGCAAGTGAAGATGGGTGGTCGGAGGGTGCAGCGAAGCGTGTGCGGGACGAGGAGGGAGCAAAAGTGCACCCAACGGGAGGCCAAAAGTGGCCAACCTAGACGTCAGACACAGAAAGACGTGGCGTGGAATCCTTGAACTAGATCTTGATGTACTCGCTGGTGAGCTCGCGGGTCGAGTGAGTGAGTGGGAGGTGCAGAGGAAGGAACGCGCGTTACCGCCGCCGAAATGGAAGTGTCACGTGAGCGCTCCAGGGACTTGTCGCCCGCGGCCGGCCTTACATTGAGATTTGATACCTGACCACGACTGGCACCGTCCAACCCTCCACTCATGTCTCTTCAGACAGAGTGACGAGTCTCTTCAGACTCATGGACGATGGACGCGGCACAACTCCGGAGGTAGCGGTACGCGGGAAGAGCGGCGAGTCGGGTTTTGAAGGATGATTTGAGGTGCGTACTCGAGTTCTAGGTCAGAGGCTAACGAAGATCCATCACGCGCGCAAGCGCATGGAACGACGCGTGAAGACGACCACGATAACGAGCAACGACTGCGAGCACGAGCACCGCCCGCGCGCGACGACCGCGAGGAAGACAATCGCGAGCATGAGCACCGCCCGCGCGCGCGAAGACGACCGCGAAGAACACGACTGCGAGCGCGAGCACCCTGCGCGCGCGGACATGGAGGATCTGGCCGGACATTCCGCGGCATGCTAGACTGGGTACGCCGGCATCGCCCTCCCATTGTCATCCTCGAGAACGTGTGCGGCGCGCCATGGGGCTCGAGGAGCACATCTCGGGCGAAGACCAGCTCCTCGAGAAGCCGCTCGACCTCGCAGCGACGTCCAAGAACCCGCTGGCTGAACTCATTCAAGACGCACGGCGGAGCTCGCGCCTGTGCGAGTGCGAGGGTCGCAAAGACATGACAGACCACCAGCTGAACCGGGGCAAGGACTGCGGCTCGACGTCGTGCTCCGGGTGCGGCGGCCGTCCAACCCCGAGAAAATCGACTTCGAGAACGACTAGCGGCTTTCACCCTCCCTTTTCGCACGCGAGCTCAAGTCGAGCCTGCCCATGGCACTCGTCCTCACCGAGACCACGCAGAAGCTCCTCGACAAGCTTCTGGAGTCTGCTGGCACTACCGTCGACGTGAACATCTGGGGCGCCTGGTGCCAGGAGGTATTGCGCGCAACGAAGGAGGAGCTGCGCTTCGCGGAGCCAAAGAAGCAGGACATCAGGACGGTCGTGTCCCAGTCGCCGTTCGCCAGCCCGAGTGGCGGCTCTTCGCGCACCCGCGCGACGCCGAGCCCGCAAACCCGTCGCGCCCGTCGGCCCCCTTCTCTGTACGACGGGCCAGCTCGCCGGCGCTTGGGAGTTCGCGCTCCCCATGCAGGGCACGCTCGCGCTCACGCTCGAGGGCAGCGAACCCGTGCCTGCGAGCGCGGCGAGCCTCGGCTGCAGGGCAAGGAGTCCCGCAACAAGACTGTGCAGGCGGTTGGCGGCCCTCGAGGACGCGCCCTTCACGCCGACGTCGCGGCGAACGACATCGGCGAACGACATCGAGATCCGCGTTGGCCATGTTGGTCTCGCGCCATTCATGGCAATATTAGTATTGGCCTTTGGAGCTGGCCGTGGCAGAGGAAGAGGAGCGTCGACGCGCCTTGCTCACGCTTTCGCTTTCGCCGGCATTGAACGCAGCGTTAGACGCTTCCTGCCCACTGCGCGCTTGGCTTCAACTTGACCGCTCCAACCTCGACCACGACGGCGAGCACGATGGTGCCCCGCTCCAGCCTCTGTCCCGCCCGCGTCGTCGACGCGAACGGCCAGCACAAGCATCAGAACACGCTGTCCGGCTTTCCCGGAGCGAATCGGCGCGGTGCACAGGCCTCCAGGAGCCCTGCAAGCGGCGAGCCCGCCGTGCCTGCAGGACTGGAGACGCAGCGAGCATGGGCACTTGGTGGACGTCCAGAGGTGCGTTGAACGCACATGTGCAAACTTTGACGTGCTCTAATTGCTGCCCGCAGCGTTCCCAACATCAGCCTCGGCCTCGCGCGTCCCCGTGAACACCTACCTCGACGATCGCGATGCGTGCTCTTGCCGCGCGGGGCCTCCCTTCCACATCGCCAGCGGCATCCAACACGGTCACAAGGCCTGTACGCAAATGACCAACGCAAGACCCATCCTATCCTTGCACGCCCAATTCCTTCGCCCCGACCTAGGGACCCTACGGAACCTCATCCAGCGCGCCGGCGGCGTGTTGATCTTTGCCCGCATCGTCGTGAACGTCCTCGACGCGTACCGCGACTACCCCGAGGAGGGCTTCCGCCTAGCTTTGTCCTCCAGAGGAGAAGCGCTCTCGCCGACCCGGCTCGCGCACGCCGTGAGCACGCAGCTTGGGCGCGACGAGCGCAGCAGCGTCCACCGCGAGCGCCCCGTCGCCGCGCTATACCGCGTTGACTGCGCCGCGGGCCACAGTGATGCGATTGATGACGAAACGTACCGGACGCTGTGTGAGAAGCTAAAGGCGGATATCGAGCAGGACGGGCGGACGAAACGGCTGTGGCTTTGCATTGAACTACTATTGCTGGTAGCTACGGGGCCTATGCATACTAATAAAGTACTTTACGGTATGATGCGGGCAGAGCGGTATCAACTGAAACAAAGGTGAGCTTGAGCTTGACGTCAAATTTTCTTGCTGCGGGTCCGCATAGTCTTCTGCGTGGTGGCCGCCTTGTCAGTCCTGACCTCGGCGACCTTATGCACAGCCTCAGCGCGTGCGTCGATGCTCAGAGCTCGAAGTCATACCTTTCTCCGCGTGGATCGCTTCGGGGTCCCCTCCTCGAGCGGCGTCAGGTCGCTTTCGTCTTCATCCTCGTCCTCGGCATCGTTCTTCTCATCAGCGTCAGCAGATTCGAGAGCAGATTCGATGCGCCGCCGGCGTTTTGCTCGCTACTGATGAGCTTCTGGAGCTCCACGATGTATGCGGATGTGCGTCCGCCGACGGTGCCCAGTTGCCGACGTCCGCGTTGAACGTTGAAGGCCTGGTCGAGGAGCAGCGCCTTGACGGCGCAGCTGCCGCGAGCGGCGGCATCCGCGAGCGGCGGCATGCTCAGCAGCGGGTCGAAGCCGCGCACGGCGAGGCGGCGCGCATCGAGAAAGGCGGGCGCGCGTCGAGTAAGGCGACTTCAGTCGTTGTGGACGTGGCCGGGTCACGCAGTTGCATGTTGAACCGGCGCGGATGGTGAGTTGGCGCAGGGAGCGAAGGAGGAGGTGAGGCTAGTCGGTCGAGCGCCGCCGCACTTCGACAGAGCTCGCTGCGCGAGTGCACGGGGTCCTACTGATGGGGGGCTGGCGGAGTATGAAATGCGGTCGTCCTCATATGAGTTCCCCGCATTTTTCTCGACCTTCAACCACAACATCCACCAGCACGCAGCTCTAGTCTCTTCAGACGGAGAACGAGTCTCTTCAGACTCACCTGCGTTCGACTGTGATCCTTTCCGGCCTCGATTTCAAGGTGAGCTTCCTTGGCAATGCCTTCTTTTTGGGAGTGGCGCTTCTGGTGGACTACGCGCGTTCGTGACCGCTGAAAGCTGCACGCGCAATGCGGCGCGGAGACCCACAAAGCACCGCGCCAAGTTTTCGTGCAGCTGGACGCGCGATGGAGGCGCGTCGGCCGCGATTCTTCGTACGCTGGATACGCGTCTATGACCGCTGAAGGCTGCACGCGCGATGCGGCGTGGAGGCCCACAAACCACCACGCCAATTTTGCGTGCTGCTGTAGGCACGATGGACGCGCGTCGGCCGCGATTCTTTGTATGCTGGACACACGTCTATGATCGCTGAAGGCTGCACGAGCAATGCGGCGCGGAGACCCACAAACCACCGCGCCAAGTTTGCGTGCAGCTGGACGCGCGATGGACGCGCGCCGGTCGTCATTCTTTGTACGCTGGACACGCGTCTATGACCGCGGAAGGCTGCACGCGCGACGAGGCGTGGAGGCCCACAAACCACCACGCCAAGTCTTTGTGCAGCAGTAGGCGTGATGGATGCGTGCCGTACGTCATTCCTTGGACGCCGTACGCGTGCTCGTGCTCGGTGAAGGCTGCACGCGCGACGCTGCGCGGAGGCCCACAAGCCATCGCGCCAAGTTGGCGCGCAGCTGTTGCCACGCTTTTGGTTTCTGTACAGTCGAACATCCGAATATCATTCTTACGCTATTACACAGTGCATTTTGTGATGGTTTCGGTAAGCATGAGAGGCTCTAGCCAGTGAGTTCCGGAAGATCAATCAATATTTGGCAGACACGCCGCCGCAACTACGATTCGGTGATTATCACAAAGGCAGCGCTGCCTGAGCTGGTGAGGGCGGCGATGGAAGAGGAGGCTGTCAGGGTTTTCGACGATGAAGATGAAGACGAGCTGGACGGATGGGACCTGGAGCTCCCAGAGGACGCAGCTGCCTACGACGCTATGTATGCGCCGTTATCCCCTTCATCGTCTACACCAACGTCGCGGACATCTTCCCCAGTGCCCCCACCGCAGACCACGTCCAATCCCAGCTCTGGCACCAAGCGTAAAGCCTCTGGCAAGAAGAGATCCAAGTCAGAGAACGACAAGGCTCGCGACAAGAAGAAAAGCAAGGCGAAACGGCAGAGGAAGGCAGAGGCGCAGCAACAGCAGCCGCCTCACCTGTACGAACCGTCCGCGTACGCGTTAGCTCAGGCCGCCGACGTGCACCCAATCACCACCGCGGGTAGTACTGCGAGCCTCTCTGTCTGCAAGACGGGCTGGATCGGGAAGCGGCGCAAGGTGGAAGCTGTTGACCCCGACCTTGCGACCCATATCGCACAAGGCCGGGAGTTGATCAAATGGGATGGAACGTAAGTCCTTTGTATTGCAACTTACTGCTCGTCGTGTCTGAATAACGGGTGTGCTCAGTACCACCCATCCTCTGGTCTCCAAGGATGGTTACAAACTGGCGCTGCTGGCGCGCAAGCCCAACGACCCGACTTGGGACGCGTCAATGGTAGAGCTGGCCAAGGCCCTCGAGGACGCCCAAGGGAAGATGAACTTTGGCGCCATGCGTGTCGACCGGCGCGGCAACTTCAACACTATCGCCGCTGGGGTGTCGTATGGTGGCGGACAGAAGGTTCGTGACGTGCAGGCCTGCCTTCATCGCTGCTCACGGAGTGATATACAGTGCCCTGGTAATCTCAAGCACACAGTCCAGAACCGCCGGGTGGTCGAGGAACTCTTGCAGAACCCCCATATGAAGCGCATGGTCGGGTACACCCGCAGTAAGTATTTCGCGTCCACATGTGACATATCTAACAGCTGCCTTCTAGGCATGTTTCGCATTCACTTCCCAGAAATGTACGACGAGTACTCCAAGAACTTGCAGAGCCTGCACGCCGATAATCCTCTCCTTCGACCGCTCTTTGCTGGCAGCCCTTGGCCAGCAGTGTCCATCAACTTCCCGCCCAACGCGTACACGCACATACACACGGACGCCGGTAACAAGCCGAACGGGTTGTGTCCAATATACTGTCTTGGGGATTTCGACTATACGAAAGGCGGGCATCTCGTTCTTCCGGACCTCAACGTAGTCATCGAGTTTCCTCCAGGGGCACTGATCTTCATACCGTCAGCGACCCTTCGGCACGGCAACATCGCTGTGCGTCCTGGGGAGACTCGCACGTCTTGGACGCAATATGCCGCTGGCGGCCTGTTTCGTTGGACCGAGTACGGCAACATGTCCTGGGCATCGCTAGTGGCCAAGAGCACCAAGAGACGGGACGCCGAGCTCGCCAAGCGTTCCACGAGATGGCAGGAGGGTCTGAAGTTATTCCCTAAGTTCTCATTGAATGAAGAGGACGTTTGATTATTATGACATAGCTTTTCTTGGATAGCTCAGGAGCCTCGAACGGGCATCTCGTTGTAGGGTTTTTCTTGTGATTGTTTTTTCTTGCCCCTTGTATACATATCTTCGACTGCCTCTTGGCAATCTACGCGCGCACAATTGTACTATGAATTTGAATGGAACATCTTCCGCTACACCGTTCTCTCCGCTCCGGCTACGGCGACGACGCCTTCGTGCCTGCGGGCCTGTCCTCCGACTCCTCAGACAACGACTGCTGCGGCGACGCGCCCTCGGAGCCCTCCGAGAGCGACACCTCCTCCGACTCTGGCTTCGACGACCTGCAGGCGTACCTGCGCACGCCGGAGTGGCGGCGCGGGGCTCGCGAGGCCGTGGTGGCGGGGCAAACAGACACCTTTGCCGAAAGTGACAAGCCCCTGCCGAGGTAAGCAACTGGGACGCGTGCCCGACGGCCTACACCAATGACTCCTTCCTCGACCGCGCCGACCCGCTCTTCGCGCAGATCCAGCGCACGTTCCTAACGAAGCAGCAGGAAGTCTGGGGCAACATCACGCACCTCTACACGCTCGACCAGTCCAACGAGAACGACCCGCTGAGCGACGACACGGCGTACCTCGCGTCCGTCGCGGCGGGCACGCTCGCGAGCCTGCGCGTGGCCGACCCAGCGGGCGTGTGGGTCATGCAGGGCTGGCTCTTCTTCCCCGAGGAGGCATTCTAGACGAGCGAGCGCATCGAGGCGTACCTCGGCGCGGTGCCCGACCCGCGCGCGATGCTCGTGCTGAACCTGTACGCGGAGGCGCAGCCGCAGTGGAGCCGCACGGACTCGTACTACGGCCGGCCGTGGGTGTGGTGCCAGCTGCACAACCTCAACGGCAGCCTCAGGCTCGCGGGGAACCTGCCGCACGTCTTCGCGGGCCCGCTCGACGCGCTGCACGCAAACGGGAGCACGCGTGCCAGCTGCTCGCGAACCGGATCCTCGAGCTCTACAGCGCGCTCGTCGGCGCGCACGGCTCCCCTTCCTTGAGTGCACACGACGTCGCCACGGCGGGCGCGCCGCCGCTGCTCGCGCTCCTGCAGACAAGTGAGCAGCACCTCTTCAGCGCGTGGGTGCGCGACGCGACGCGCTGGGTGGACGGGAACGCGTCGTACGGCGTCGCGTATCTCGAGTATGACTCGAGTATGTATATGAGGCGCGCAACCAGCTCACGCTGTGGGGCCCCGACGGCGAGATCGACGACTACACGTCGAAGCAGTGGGCGGGGTACGTCTCACACCACCGTCTTTCAACGTGATACTCAATCTGCACAGGCTTGGTCCGTATGAACGTTGAGCCCTACACGAGGCCGCAGGTGGAGACTATCGTCCGGGCGCGACTCGCCACGACCAAGCGTGGGGTGCCGGACGACACGCCAGATGTCATTGGGCCGGACGGCATCCAGTTCGCCTGCATGGAAGTCTCCACGATCAGCAGCGACGCGCGGCGCGTGCTCGACGTGGGCCGGCGCGCATGCGAGCTCGTGCAGCCGGCGGCGCGTGCTCGACGTGTGCCGGCGCGCATGCGAGCTCGTGCAGACGGCGGCGCGGACGGACGACGTGAAGCGTGTCATGCGCGAGATGGCGAACAGCCCGACGGCGGCGGACGTGCGCGAGCTCGCGTTCCACAATTGGCTGCTACTCGCAGACGTGTGGCGCTGGCCGCGCATGTGGCGCTCGGGCATCGAGGAGATGCGCTGGGGCGACGTCCAGCACCAGCACCTGCTGCACGTCTCCGCGGCACGGAGGCCGCGCGCCGTCCGTCCCAGGAGGAGCTTCTGCTCATGCTCCAGTCGCTCGCCGCGACGCGCGCAGTGCTCTGTGAGGACGGGGCGCAGATCGCGCGGAAGCATGAGGATGACCGACGCTTGGGGCTCAACCTGCGCGACGCCGTTCGCCGCGCTCCGAGTACTCGCCCCCGCCCGCTTCCGCGTGCGCGCACGTATGGCGCGCGCGCGGGGCGGCGTGACAAGACTGTCTCAAACGGCGTCGCGCACCGCATCTGCGCGCCGCCGCGAAGGGTCCACTGGCAGCGCGATCGGCGGGAGCGGTGCCTCGCGGCGCGCTGTCGCGAAAGGTTTGCTGGACAGCGCGCCCAGAGGGAACGTAGCGCGAGTCCCTTGTGTGTCGTCTGATTCTCCTTGTGAGCCGGTTTGGGAGGCTGCTGTGGTGCAGAGAGTCCTGGCAGCAAACACCGTCAAATTGCGGCCTGCCAAATAAGGAATGTAGTGGTCATATGCGCGACGCGTCCCATCCTTGGACTTATACTTGACCTTGCACACCACGAACACCCCTGGCTGATCACTCTCTCTGCGCATCTCGCAAATACGTAAAGAACAGCACTTCTGCGTTCTTCTGGGCACTTCTGCCCTGCACATATTTGCGAGTAGCGTCACTTGTGGGCTTGGTACTCGCCGCGCGATGTTTGGCTTGCCTCGAAAGTCCCCTAAAAAGTCCCCTGCAAAACCGAAGCAGAACACTGGACCTCGAGGGTTCTCCATCCGCAATGCAGTAGGCGGGGCAGCAGCTGCGGCATCGCCAAGCAAGTGGAACATCCGCGGCATCATGCATCTCTCGCCCAAAAAGAACTCCTCCCCTTCGCCGCACAGCCCGAGTGGTCAGCAACCGACATCTTCGACAGGTGGTACAGAAGAAGCGCATACTGGCATGGAAGAAGGCAGCTCTGCAGGCGCGATGGTGGCACCGCCTGGGCCTACGGCTCGAAAGGCCGTGGAGAGCAGCAGCAAGGCTGCAAAAATCAACAACACCATCGTACGGCCATTATCGATTATTCTAGCATATCTTCTGACAAGGACCACATAGAAACCTTCGGTGTACATGCAAGATTTCGTCGACAATCACGCTGAGGGCGCGCTCGAAAGGCTGCTTGGCCATGAAGAAGGGCCTGCAAACCTCGTATGCGGAGGATGTGGTGCTGTGGCCGCAGAAGGGCTGTCCCTCTACCGCTGCTTCGACTGCTTCATGCCGCCCTCACTGTGCCAGTCGTGTATTGTGAGCACCCATCGCCACAACCCCTTCCATTTCGTCGAAGAGTGGGACGCCCGACGACGGTTTTGGCGAAGAAAACCACTCACCGCGGTGCCCGGCTTGGTTCTGAAGCTAGGACATCAAGGTCACAGGTGCCAGTACTCCACGACACCACCGAGACCCATGTGCATTGTGTCTGAGCACGGCGTGCACGACGTCGCAGTCAGCTTCTGTGCATGCCCAAGTCCGAGCGCAGGTCGCTCACTACCAGAGGCGATACAGCTTTTGCAGCATGGACTGTGGCCAGCATCATGGGACACACCTCACACCGCGTTCACAATCCCTCTTCTCAAGACGTTCGCCCTCCTCTGCCAACAGGGCAACGTCAACTCCTACGACTTCTACAAAGTCATGCGTCGGAAGACGGACAACGTAGCCCCCCATGAAGTAACCGTGAGTCTCTACGTGGTACCTTATCTACCATGAACTGAGCGGTGCGCTAGAACCGGTATCGCGAGTTCATGACTGCCACACGAACATTCAGCCACATAACGGACCTCAAGCGCCACGGTCGGAAGCTGCGAGACCTAGTATACGCCTCGCTCGCTGTTCTTTGCCCGGCATGTCCACAGCCCGACATGAACATGGAACCTGGGTGGCGTGAACGGAATGAGGAACTCAGGTTTGCAGGACGTTCGTCCAGTATCGACCACATGCTCACTGAATGCCAGGTTCTTAGATGCCTTGTTCTACGCAGTGGACGGCAACTTCCATGCCAACCTCAAGGACAAGCGTATGGATCACGAGGATTTCCCGTTATCTAAGGGCGCAGCATACTTCGCAGACGAGACCGCATTCGCTGCGTTCAGCGAGAAGCTACCTCCGCTCGGGCCAGAGGTACGTCATGAACACGATATATGAGCTGCTACGAAGGGTGCTGACACGTCCAAAGCCTAGCACCTGCCACAAATTTGAAGCCATGGGCCATGGCCCATACTGGGGCAAGGTCTCGGGTACGGTTGGGATGTTCTGTGCACGGCACATGATGGTCATGCCCGGCGGCCACGTCGATCTTCAGAAGGGCGAACGGTATGTTGGAAACCAGGGATGTGTGGTCACAAGCACTGAACGAGACCGCTAGCTTTATCAACGTGGATTTTGCCTCGGTTTCTGGCCTCCAGCGGTGGATGGATCTCCTCCTTCATTATTCTGCGTATGACGTCAACTGCCAGCATCGACTATACTTTGAGGAACGACTGGAAAAGCTTTGGGAGATGCTTGAAGATAGCGCGAGTGCGAAACTCATTCCGCGCAAGGATTTCCCGCAGACGATCGCTGGGGTTGGGAAGTTCCACGCCCTTGGACACAACGCAGACTGCCGAACCAGGTGGGGGTTCGGTTTGCAGCCTGGTTCCAATCAGGTGGACGGCGAGGCCCCTGAACGCATGTGGCCCTCAGTCAACGCCCTGGGCACACGTACGCGCGAGATGAACCCTGGTAATCGACACGATCACATGAACCAGCACTACGGCGACCAGAACATCAAGCGAGTTCACAACATGCGTAAGTGTTTTCCTTGTGATCATAGATGAAGTGCTCACCATAGACTTGCTAGCGCGGTACCTCTGCAGAAAGCTGGCCGAGGCACGACCACACGTACGCAGGGTCACCAAGACTCTGCAGAAGCTAGAGAAGGTCATCGACGCTCACTACGGGCCTGAAAAGCTCCAGGATTGGAGACAAGAGGAAGAGGAGTGGATGAAGAAGGTGATCATCGTGTCGGAGAAGAAAGACCTACCCAACCTTTATGACCTTACGCCACGCTCGGGTGCGTTCAGCTAGCGAAATGCAGCGTCAATATACTCATGACCCAGTAGCTAAGACTATGAAGGAAATCGAACGCGAGATTGAAGGCAAGTACGCCACGATCCCTTTCGGCAGAGATCTCGCAGGCGTCATCGAAGAGGGGATCACTCTGCAGGAGTCCAAGTGAGTTGGGTCCGCAAGCGAAGAAGTCATATGCTGAAAGATGGCTGGTACAGAATAGAGATCCTGACCGCGGTCGAGCGACACAAGGGCGAGGACGCCGTGAACGAGATGTGGGAGAAGTTCGAGAAGAGCTGGAAGACGTGGCAGTCACGGCACGCAAATACGCTAAGCCCTCTGATCGCACAGGCCTCGAGCGAGACAAAGACAGAAGCCACAGACAATGTTGGTGACTCCGACGACAGCTCCGACGACGATACAGACTACCAGCCAGGGAATACCTCGGACGACTGCACCTCTACATCCGACACAAGCACAGACGAGATGAATCGGTACGACGGCGACCTTGGCACCCATGTCAACGCCTCGGGAGACTCTGACTTCGGCGATGACCTGGATCCCCAGTTCAAGGACGGCTCAGACGACGATCTGGAGGAGGAGCTGTTTGACCTGGAGCAGGAAGCAGACGAGGAGGAGCAGAAGAACATGACGGGCAAGGGGAAGGGCAAGGGGAAGCGAGCACGAGGCAGAAAGCAGCCTACCCGTAAGCAGCGATCAGAGCGTTGGAAAGCTATCAACGACATCGAGATCATCCTTCCCTCGTCTTTGATGATGCGAGCACGTCAACGGGAGTGCATGGCGGACGCTGTCGAGATCGAGATCGCCCTGCGCGTCGGCCAGGCGAACGAGGCGCTCACAGCCCTGCGGACACACCTAATTACCAGCTATACGTTCAAGAACCGCGCCCCGGTAGTCGACCAGAAGAAGATGAAACAGGGCCAGTATATGTCGACGAGGTCGAAGACGGTGATCCACAGCAAGGACCAGAAGATACAGGGATCGGCGAACGAGTATCGGCGTGCATACAGCGCTCTGATCAGTCTCGGCTACGAGGACAAAGAGAACCGGCTCAAGCCCCTCGAGAAGGACGATATCAAGGCATTTGTGGTATCCATGGGTGACCAAGAGCTGGGGTACAGCAAAGGCAATGTCAAGTCGTCGTGGATCTGGCAAGAGCTAGAGTTCCTCGACACTGACGAGGTAGAGAGCCAGTTCTCTGAATACTCTGAAGAAGGTGCGCTGGCTCTCTAGACATCTGACGTTTCTGACCCGATTTGAAGTCGTCAAGGTGCATTGGTTCCGGGTGAGCGCGCTGCGAGCAAGATGGTGGGAGGAGCAGGAGGTCGTCCTTGAAGAAATGCGGCGCACGGTTCGCTTCTTCAAGTACCATCACTGGATATGGCTGGAGCGTGGCAGCGCACGCGAGCTTGAGGGCCTGCTCGGGGAAGCAGCATACGCACGAAAGTGAGTAGCACATCAGGTACAGGTAGGCTGCGCAGGTAGACTCATCTCATGTCAGGCAAGCATATCGATATGAACGGCTGATTGATGGATGCCGCATCATGTTCCAGGATATCCCAGAGATCGACACGGTAGCTCAACATACATCAGACCATAGGGTTCTGCAACTGATTTCTGCGAGTAGATGAATATCCGCCACTATGCGAAGACGAAGGACGGGAAGTGGATCAAGTATGTCTATGATGCAGAGAGCATCACGTACGTAGCTCAGAACTAGAATCTACCTACCAACTACTGTGCAAGAGCAATCTCGTGAAGATCGACTATCGGACAGGGATGCGCGTGCCGCCCTCACGCTCATTGAGACAAGGCTGACGCGCGACGGCGCGCGACGACGCGGTGCGCGGGAAGCCGTGCCCTGCCGCCGCCGCGTCTCTGCGAAGGCCGACGCGCGACGACGCGGCACGCGGAATGTCCTGCCCAGTGGCCACCGCGTCTCTACAAAGGCTCCTGCGCGACAATGCGGCGCGCGGGAAGCTATACCCCACCACCATCGCATCTCTGCGAAGAGCGTCGCGCGCTGTACTTGTGCGGCGCGGTGAAGACAGCACCAGGCGACGCGACGCGCGGGAAGTCGTGCCCCGCCGCCGCCGCATCTCTGCGAAGGGCGTCGCGCGCCATCTTTGCGTGGTGCTGTGAAGACAGCACCAAACGACGCGACGCGCGGGAAGTCCGTTGTCGCCGCCGTCGGTGCTCCGAGGGCCGCTGGCGCGCCGCCGTCGGGGATGCTGATTGAGACAAGGCTGACGTGCGACGACGCGGCGCGCGGAGAGTTGTGCCCAGCGGCCGCCGCGTCTCTACAAAGGCCGACGCGCGACGACGCGGCACGCGGAAAGTCGTGCCCTGGCACCGCCGCGTCTCTGCGAAGGCCGACGCGCGACGACGCGGCGCGCGGGAAGTTGTGCGCGGAGGCCGCCGCGTCGCTACAAAGGCCGACGCGCGACGACGCGGCGCGCGGAAAGTCATGCCCTGCCGCCGCCGCGTCTCTGCGAAGGCCGACGCGCGACGACGCGGCACGCGGGAAGTTGTGCGGGGCCGCCGCCGCGTCTCTACAAAGACCGTCGCGCGACAACGTGGCGCACGGGAAGTCGTGCCCAGCGGCCGCCGCGTCTCTACAAAGGGCGCCGCGCGACGACGCGGTGCGTGGGAAGTCGTGCGCGGAGGCCGACGCGTCTCTGCGAAGGCCGACGCGCGACGACGCGGCGCGCGGCAAGCTATACTCCACCACCACCGCGTCTCTGCGAAGAGCGTCGCGCGTTGAACTTGCGCGGCGCCGTGAAGACAGCACCAGGCGACGCGGCGCGCGGGAAGTCCCTTGTCGCCGCCGTCGGTGCTCCGAAGGCCGCTGGCGCGCCGCCTTCGGCGGCAGCACCCCCTGGCCATGACCTCATTGCCTAACAGGGACACTTGGCATGAGTGCCAGGTATTATCTTATCTTGATCTACCTTGGCCAGAAAGCGCCCAGCGTGTCTCTGTTTGAGACGCGACGGTGTCTAAGTTTGAGACGCGACGCATGCCTGGGTTGGGGACGCGTCAACCGGGCGCCGGGGTCTCCTATATGTGGACTGCATGCCACTGATACAACAAGCACAAGTGGCCTAGCGGTCTATTGTGTTGGACGTTCAGGAGGGCGCGGGTTCGATTCTTACCGTCGCCGCTTTTTTGGTGGCTCTGATTTCTCTCGTGCTCTCATCGGCTGTCTATTATTTACGGGCGCTTGCACCCGTCTAAGACGGTGCAAGCCTGGGCCTTCGCTGTCTGAGACGGCGAACTGAATCAGCTCCCCGAGCCAACTCGCGCCGCACAAGTTCGTGCGCGGCTACAAGTGGCTGTATCCGCCGCCCCCACAGGCCCCAGGAAGCTATGCAACGTGCTCTGCTGCTCGCTCGTGTTCGCGAAGCGCCCTCAGACGGCGAGCACGACGACGGGCTGTGCATTGACGCGTACCAACGCGCACGTATCCGCGAAGCTCGCGCCGCACTTCTGGAGTCGACCGCGTCTCAGCGCGACAGCGAGGCTCAGGCCACGCTGGTGAAACGACTCGCAAAGGTGCTGAACAGGCCCGCCTTCCGCCCCGATATGTTTCAGATGTTGCGCGGGTTGTGCACAATCGTCCACGATGAAGTGCACGGCTGCAGGCGCTGCGGCAAGACGGACAAGCTGCTGCTCTGCTCCGGGAATGTAAGACGGCGGAGTACTGTTCTGAGGAGTGCCACAAGCTTCAATGCTTTGAAACGGATTACTGAACATCGAAATGGACGCAGACCTGTATAGTACTGGGCTTAGAAGGAAAATCCTTCGTCAACGTTGCTGGTCGTCGCTGCGCCGGTTCGCACAAGCGCTCTCCGTAGCCTTTCGGGTAGTGATATCAGTCTGGCATCGTCGTTATGTAAAGCCGGAGGAACGCCATGGGGGTCCATCGCCTGGCTGTGGAATGCGACTCTGGGGAACGACGACGCGTCGACGTCACGCTACGTCGTCGCGTCGTCCCACACCGCATCTATCAGCATCCGCTCGCGTGGCACTCGCGTGCTCTGTTTAATTAGTCCCAACGCTCCGCGTGAAAGTTCGCGTCGTCCTCCTTCTCCGCCAACTACCACCTGGATGGCAAGCCAGTCGCGACAGAAGGTGCCACCCCGCGCAGAAGTTGAGCGATTCGCAGAAGACATGGCGAAGGAATTGCACCTGCTCGAGAATCCGCTACCAAAGGACACCTACTTCAGCGACGAGGAGATGAAAGCAAACCAGAGCCGCGTACGTCGCCATGTCCCGTCGTGTCTCACGTTTTTGCCGCTCACCGGCTCGACTCAGCTCAACGCGATGGTGCACCCCCTCCCTCCCTCGTTCACGGATCCCCTCTACATCGCCTTCTCGGCCAAATACCTCCCCGCACTCGCGACGTCGCTCCGTGCGCTCTCGCTTGACACGCAGCGCAACGCCTTTTCGACGCTCGTGCAAGTCCTGTCGCTGCTCCCTGTCGAGCGCGATCCGTACACGCGCCGCTTCTTCGCCTCGCAGCAGTTCGCAGGCATGCCGACGCTGCTCGCGCGCGCGTTCGTGCGCGGGATCGCCTGGCTCCAGCCCTCAGGCCCCGGCGCCCTCGCCGACCTCTTCTTCTACATGCTCATCTGGTGCGACCCATCCACGGGCGACGACGCCGAAACATGCATTGACAAGGACGCGCGCGTGGCTCTCGCACGCAACATCGCGGAACT
Organism: Phanerochaete sordida; assembly: GCA_019973155.2. Taxonomy (NCBI): domain Eukaryota; kingdom Fungi; phylum Basidiomycota; class Agaricomycetes; order Polyporales; family Phanerochaetaceae; genus Phanerochaete; species Phanerochaete sordida. Next base: position 111,254 of record BPQB01000088.1, read on the forward strand.
GCAGGAGTCGCCGAGCTTCGCACGCCTCGACGACAAGCAGCGCGCGCAGGTCGCGCGGCTCGCCAAGGTCCTCACGACGCTCAAACACGTCGACGGCGGCGGCGTCCCGCCGAGCTACTGGCTCAAAGCGCAGCGCGACCTGCACGAGGCGGACATCCCCGGCGTCGAGGCGTGCGCGGTCTGTCTCGAGGACGAGGAGCTTTTCTTCTGCTTCAAGTGCAAGACGGTCAAGTACTGCTCGAAGGAGTGCCAGCTGAAGGCGTGGAAGGAAGGGCACAAGGTCCGGTGCTACGAGACGACGTACTGAGGCGGAGAGGATGGTAGGACTGTAACTTATAGCTAAGTCTATTTCTTGTGCATATATACAGCATGTATTGTGGCCTGCGACGTCGCAGCAATATCAGGTCATGGCTGGTTCCATGATCTCGAAACCGTCGCGCTCGATACGCAGCATGCAAGGCGAGTGTGCTGGCGCAGTGAGGTGCCCGCGGCCTGGCCGTGTTCGGCAGCCTACTGTCGGATCTCACGCGACCTGCTGCAAGCTCTCGTCCCCACTGTTTTCCGCTGTCTCTGCCACAAATACGAACTTGAGGTCCATCAAAGACAGCACACCGCCACTGCTGGAGCGATGGTCTCTTTCGTGCCTCACTGAAACTAGTGGCTCGCAGCGACGACGCCACCATGCTGACAGCAGAAACATTTCTAGGACTCCAGGATTCACAGCTAGGAGCCTCCGACCTTGGTGGAGAATCCGCACTCATGGTGTCCGTCTCGCGCGCTCATCTGCCCTAGCACCATGTCCCTCTGCCCAGCCCTCTCTTCCCGCCCAGCCCCAGCAAGCGCGCACGGGCACAAGTCTACCGCGGGCCCGAGGTCGAGGAGGCGGACATCCCCAAGACTTGCACAGGGTGCGTGTAGGCCTTCAGGGAGGCCACTGGGACGTCCCAGACGACAAACGCGGCAGAGGACGCGGCCGTAGTCGCGATGGGGCGAGAAGAAAGCAGAGGTCCTCCAGGTATTCGGGCTCGCGTCGCTGATGACCGCGACAGAGCCCGTGCCGGAGGCCGCGAGGGCTGTGGAGGACCTTCCGTCTTCCAGCACTGCGGGACCAGTGTCCTGAATCGAGGTCGAAGCGGCGGCGGCGGACGTGGAGGCCTTCACCCCTGGCACCGCCCGCCTGCTCCCAAAGTCATCTCCACAGGCACCCCCAAAACCCTCGCGTCGCGCATCGCAGCGCACACCGCCCTCGCGCGCCGCCCCACCGCTGCTCAGCCCCAGTCCCAGATCCTGCGCCGCCGCGGCTTCGGCAGTGCGGGCAACGCGCGGTGTGCGTAGCTGCACGCCGCACATAGACTGCGGTGGCAAGGACGTGCAGACTGCGCGCTCGGGTGTCGTCGCCGCGGGCAGCGCGGACGTTCTCCGCGGTGCGCGTGCCACAGTGCTGCGCGCCGCGCACCGCAAAGCTCGACGCCTTCGTGCGGAGCGTCGCGGACATCGACGCCGAGGACGGGCAGATTTCCCTGTTCCCGGGCTCCGGCACCGCGTGCACGGTGCAGACGTGCTGCGCGGACGTCTGCGTGCTGTGCATGCCGCAGGGGCTACGGGGCTTCCGACTACACGGGCGGCGTCAGCCGAGGGGGCGAAGAAGGGCTTCGAGGGCGCGCGTCTTTGGGATGGGCGAGTGATGTCCGGCGTAGCGGTTTTGAGGCTGGACCGCGCACGGCCAGGGCACGCGGATCGTCTGCTCTGTGCGGCTGCAGCAGCACTTTGAGGCGGAGGTGTGCTATGCGCGCGAGCATCGGGAGGAGGCCGGGCGAGAGGGCGCAGCGTATACGGTGCATGTCGAGTATGTTCGTACTCTCAACAAGAACCGCGTCGGCGCTTACGCTATTTCGTCCTTATGTTTGATTCCCATCATAACGAGGCTACAGGTATCTCGAACGGAATATCAGGCACGCGCAGTAAATACCCTGCGTCACGTCTCCGCCTCCAAGCTCATCGTCTCAAGATACGCATTCTGGCATGACGAACAGCGCGTCGAGAAACAACCGCAGAGTAGGAGCATATGCGTCTTGCCTGCAGTGAACCGCATCCACCACACGCGCGGCCTCGAGGCGCGCCACGGTTCGTCCACGTGCGGCCGCACCTCAAGCTCGTGGTGAACATCAAAACGTGCATGGCCGCCTCATGCACGGCGAGGAACCCCGCGGATGCCGTGCCGAGAGGAGGCCTGTGCGCTGCCAGAGGGGTTCCTCGGCGAGGCAGGGTCGAGACGTGGATAACCAGAGAGGGAGAATGTGCAAAAGGTTCCGGGTGCGAACTCTCCAAATACGACGTTCACCGATGGGCAGTGTGGCGAGGAGTATGTCAGCACAGGGAGGTCCCTACGACTCGCTCTCAGCCCCGTCGGACGCTATTACAGCGCACCACAGCATCACCCTTCGCTACCTCATTTCTATAATATAACGATGACGTTGCGCTCGTACCCCTTGAGCTATGCGCAATCCCTCCCAACTGGCTGTACCGATGAGGGCTTCAGCAGACTCACATGTCGTAAAGCATTTGGTCCAGTAATTGCACAATAAATTTGGGGTAACACGTTCATGTCTCCATCTCCGATACCCCTCTTCTAACTCCCGCTGCTGTCGTACTACACTACCAGCGAAGCAGTCGAAGATCGTGGCAATAATTTCAGGTGAGAGGTCAGCACATATAATTCTAGGTATCCTGGAAAGTGTCCATGCTGGACAATGAGGGCGTACTACAATCAGGATCTATGCCAAACGGTGAGCAAACAGGCTGGAAAGCAGAACATCAGCTCTAGACTAACGGGCCTCTTGACGTGCACCGACCTGTGTACTACCCACAAGGCCTGACCAATGCAGACTGCCAGTTCCCCCAAACAATACCAGAATGGGCCGTCCAAATCCAAAAACCATGACGAATACGTAAGGGTAGACGGCCAAACATTGTATTTTGAGAGATTGTGCTGTGGTCGTAGGGATAATTGCAGTGCTCATGAAGCAAGAAATAGCTGATTTGGATCAAGACCTGGAGAGAATCAGTTGATATAGAAGACTGATATACTGGAGTTAAAATCGATAATTACGGAGGGTGAGTCAGGTGATTACTGAATCACCACGGCAGGAGTCAGGGGCTATATATACGGTAGCATAAGCGCTACCTGTATACTAAGGATATAGAGCACAGCATTAACCGGGCAGTTGTGTAGGCGAGCGAAGCATAGGACTGGAAGGAAGTGGGAACAATGGACTACGGACATGAGCCCAAGAAAAGATCGGGATGAATACATGACGCCACACGGTATATCAGACTCCATTAGCTGTAAATTCGTAGAACTAAAAAGTCGTGCTTTGACTCGACAAATGCTTCAAGATGCACCACAAGCAGCGCTATGTGCTCGCATTGCGTTACAGTAAAATATGCCCATGAGGAGTTATTCCGTGGTATACTTGAGGAGTGTTCCAGTACAATCAGGGTGCCTCGCAAGAAGAAACGGTGGTAATGAGGAAGCTTCTTGGAAACGCTATTTTCATTTATGAAGCGCGCGACCAAGGACCAGCGGTTTCCATTGATAATACAAGCTAGACCTGAGTGGACAGCACGAACACAGGATGGGATATGAGAGATGCTCAGCGTTCTATCAGAAGCCACACTGGTTTCAAGTCTGAAGCCTGGGTCCCGCACGAAGAACAATATCTCTCGCACAACATACATTCAACAAGCATGTGTACGATGCTCGGTGGGTTTCCATTAAATGTGCCGTAGGAAAAGCCGATCTACTCACCATAGCTCATACCTGGCAAGCAATTTCTGCACCCGCAAGTATCGCAATAGTCGCCAAGCCAGCGTTTGGCTTCGCGAACACCCATTTACGCGCCGTCCAAAGATGCATATACGATGCTATCGGACCTGGACTCACGCCGTTAGGCGCTTCGATGATGGAGCGATCGAGCTCAAAGTCCGTTCTCTTCGTTAGCAGAATGCTGTTCTAAACGGAATTGAAGTCGACGGAGACGAAGGGCGCTGGTAAAGCATGTTTGACTAAAGCTATCGCAAGCGCAGCAAAACGAGTACTACACATGGGGCGCTGATCAAACATGTATGGGTAATATGATCGAACGCATAGCAACACGAGTACTACACATTGCGAGAACATTGCTGCCGGAGGCTGAGCTTCCGGACATGACGGACATGAAAGACGTGCTGCAGCCGCTGGCAAAAGGAAAGTCGGATTATTGTTACGACGCATTAAGCACCAGGCCCTTCGGTCATCGTAAAACCTCTACGGCGAGGGTTATTGGAAGGCGCAATGTCTGAAATATATCTCGCCCTACAGCGCGCCTCTGGGTATGCGGAACTGAAACGGCCGATCGTGTACGATCTCGCGTAGCTCGGAGGTATGAGCTCGGACCCATCTTCGGTCTTTGTCGCGACGGCCAGCAGAAATCTGCGTAGCGGATTGCATATTCTCTGGCGCGCTGTGATGACGTCAGACGAGACTGAGAACGAGTGGTGTGGACCTTCCTGTGCTGAGATGCTTCTCGACGGAGACTTCGGCACACTGCCCATGGGCACACGCCGTATTCGGAGGAGTCGCGCTCATAATCTTGTGCACAGACTCCTACTCTGGAAGTCCGCGGTGCACCGCCTCGACGCTGCCCTGCCAAAAAACTCCAAGCGCAGCGCGCTAGCCTCCTCTCAGAACGCGCGCGCAGCATCCGCGAGGTTCCTCGCCCGGCACGAGGCCGTGTCTATGCACGCAGTCTACAAACATCTCTGACAGACATCGTATACACAGCGTCTTCTCGCCCAGCCTCGTCCGGATGCTCGCGCGCATAGAGCACCTCCAGCTCGAAGGGCTACGACAGTCACACGGCGCCGACGAAACGCGTGCTCTGGGCGTGCGCGACGCAGGCTGAAAACGGCGCGCGCTCCGAATAACGCTCGAGCATCCCAGACATACGCCCCGCGGAAGCCCTTTACGGCCCCCTGGCCCCGTCTGACACCGACCGCGCAGTCGGAAGTCGCGCGCCCCGCGGCACACGGGCACCGCGAAGACGTCCGCGCAGAACGTCGGCACCGCGCACGCGATGCCGAAGCCTGGGCACAGAGTCATTGCGTGCCCTCTGACTTAATCTTTGCGACGCGACACACGAGGGCGTTGAGCTTTGCAGTGCGCGACGCGCAGCCTCTTGGCGACGCCGCGCGCACCGCGAAGGCTTCTGCACGTCGTTGCCCGAGGTCCCGAAGCCCGGGCGCAGATACATAGACTGCACGCCCCTGGCTTTAATGTTCTCGCAGCTCCGCACAAAAGCGTTGAGCTCTGCGGTGTGTTGCCAGGAGCTCCTTCTGCGCGCACACCGTCGTAGAGGCATCTCTGCCTCAATCGTCGGGACGCTCCTCACGAGGGAGTCGAGCTCCTTCTGCGCACGGTGTCACCTTCTGTCGCGGCTGGCTTGCCATGGTGGTTGTTGACGAAGACGGTAGAGACGCGTACTTCCGCGCGACGCACCACGTGAGCGGAAGCTGATAGACGCGGAGTGGGGCAACGCGACGTCGACGCGTCGTCCCGACATCATTGACTGTCCCTGGAGTCACATCCCAACCCGCCCCCAGAGTCTTCTCAAATACGAGCCAGAGCCGCAAAAGACTCTCAGTATTCTTTCCGCTCTGAAGACAATTACTGCTGCAGCGCTGCCTGCAAAGCTGTTCCACGCAGCCAAGCTTAAGGAGGCCGTTTTGCTCCCCTTCGCCGTGCTCGCCTTTATGCTCTGGGAGCTACCCAAGCAGGTCTTAGGGGTCGTGCTATGCGCTTTTTATTAGCTCGCTTAACTCCCAGTCATCTGGGTCTTTAAACCTGTAAGCCTTCCGTCCCATTGTAACGCCTGCTCTGAGCTGAAGCGTTCACAAGCCGCGACCTCCGAAAAAGCTCAAAAACCTGCGAGCTCAAATGGCTGTGATGGGCGCAGGCATTATGGATGTATGCTCTGCTGCACACGCGATAGCGCATAGCTTCAAGGTCGTCATTTACGAGAAGAGCGACAGAGTTGGTACGAGGTATGTATATGGTACCCTGCTACTCATACAAATGGCTACTGTTTGCAGGCGGAATCTGGACCTCTGTGAACAAGGCCTCCGGTCTCCGGCTCAACTCAATCCTATACCGCTTTTCCCCTTCTGTGCACTGGTCTAGGTTTTTTTTTTCGCATTGCGACGAGATCTTGAATGGTACGCAACAGATACACACGGCCGTTCCCTACTTCTCATATATCCCCTGCACAGAGATCGGAAAAATCTGGATAGAATACCGCCTCTATGATCGAACATGCTTCAACGCAACTGTCACATCCGTGAAGCGCGCCGGTGGCGACGCGTCATGCAGCCCGAAGTGGGTCGTCAACGATGGCGCGGACGGTGCGTTCTATGCGGTCATCATCAGCATCGGTACATGTGGCGAGCCAATGATGAAGATGTTCCCTGGGATGCCCGTCTACCAACCCGAGGAGAGGCCCGAGAAGCCCAGGCAGAACGGCGACAAGGACGAGCACGAGGCGGACGACAAGCCGCACCAGGACAACGGTGCGTCCACGAAGGCCGCGTGGAGCTCGCCAGACGCGACCGAAGAGGCCGTGCGGCTCAAGGACGGACAGTGCCCGTGTAAAAGCTCGAACTGGCCCTCGCAGGACGACAGCGTTGCGCTTCCCGAGAAGGTCGACGACGTCCACGGCGCAACCGTCACCACCGCGTGCGACGAGAGCGCGTAGGACACCGACGAAGAGCCGACGCTCACGGTCGGGCGCAACCAGGTCAAGACGACGGAGCAGGGCTTTCCCAGGCCTGAGGAAACATTCGCACTGGGCCCCAACGTGCCGCCCGTTCGCAGCAAGAATGCGATCGCTGTCTACACGCCCTGTCTGTCAACTCCTAGCGGGACGAAGGTGAGCGGAGGGGCCCCATCGCATCACGAGCAAGCATCGTTGGTGCAGCCAGGAGCGTGGACACGTCACACGTACATCGGCATTCGTCATCGCATTTGATGCGCAGAGAATCGCGCGTACATTCTACAGGATAATACGTCGCTGCTACGAACTCTCGTCAGTGGCATCGAAGAAACGATTGAACCGGTGTGCTGACTGCGAATTAGGGATGTGATTGCTCTCATGGAGCAATTTTGGATCGCGTCCCTGGGAATAACCCGCTTGAACCACGACATTGCGGACGTGCTCCGGTGTCATCTACGACTGTGCGCCGCACTCTTCTTCGCGCATCACGCCCTGACCTAGAGTCGCAGGCCCTTTTCCTCCATAAACACCATCACGACCCGCTTCCAGTCTTTTTCCTCAGCTTAGTCCTAGCAAGGTAGCATGAACACAACTACACCATGACGACGTAGGTATTGCGATGACGCAAACAGGGTGTATGGACGCCCGCACGGAGGCCACGGTGAAGAGCCAGCCGACGAATGCGCCAGATGCCACGGAGAAGGGCGAGGATGACCTCCGAGCGTTCAGACCCGCCGGGGCGGTGGCTTCCACAGAGCCCGTGCCAGAAGCCGCAAGGTCCACGGAAGACCTCCTGGCTTCAGCGCCGCACCAGAGGCGACTGAAGCGAGGGCGCGACGGCGGCGGCTGACGTGGAAGCCCTCGACCTGCCCGCCAACCACGCCCGTGAAACTCGCAGTGCGCATCGCTGCGGTCGCCGTCGCACAGCTCAGGCCGTAGGTTTTGCTGCGCCTCGGCTAAGGCAGCGCGGGGCAGCGCGCGAACGTCTGCGCGGTGCGCGAGCCGAAGGGCTGCGCGGTGCGCGAGCCGAAGGGCTGCGCGGCATCGATAGCAAAGACAGCGCACATGCCTCTGCGTCCGGGCTTTGGCGCTGCGGGCGCGGCGCAGATGTTCCGCGGGGCTGGCCGATCTTCGACTACGCGAGGGACATGGCTCTAGATGGGCTAAAAACTGATTTCGGAGCGCGTGTCTGTGCGATGTATAAGTAGTTTTCGGAGTGCGCGCCGTTTCGAGGCTGCGTTCCGCACGACCGGGGTGCGCGTGTCATCGGCGGCGTGCGGCTGTCATAGCTCTTCGAGGTGGAGGTGCACTATGCTTGCGAGCATTGAGAAGAGGTTAAGCGAGAGTTCGCCGTTGTACGGTAGCTGTAGGGTATGTTTGTACTATAACTAAGAGTGGCATTGACGTGTGCGCTATTTTGTTATTACGTTTTATTCCCATTCTAACGAGGCTACAGACATCTCGAGAGGAATACAAACCTGAGCAGCGAATGCCATGCCTTACGTCTCCGACGCATTCTAGCACCGTGTCCGCGTTGACGGCGACAACCAGTTTGAGGCCGAGAAACAGTCACAGAGCAATACATCCACCTCACGCGCGGCCTCGAGGCGTGCCACGGCTTCTTCGGCCACGTGCCTCCGCGGCGGCGGCACCAGCATCCTAACGGACCTCGGAACCGCAGTCGAGCGCGACATGACAGCCTTCCCGAGCCGCGTCCTGCCACGATACCGCGAGTACCTCTGAGGTGAGCGTTCGGGCTGCAGCGCGAGAGATCTTGCTGACATCACGCCTTCTGATAGGGAACGCCTTGGAGGGTTTAAAATTATCGAAGGGCCTGGAGATCATACTACCTGAGAATAGTTGTCTGATGAATTTCCTTGTGCCAGCGACCAGTGCGTCTTCCATGTCCGGCAGCTCAGCCTCCAGCAGCAATCTCGATCGCAATGCGTTGTAATCATGTAGTTATGCTTCCGATCATATTACCCATACACGCTTCACCAGTACCCCATGCGTAGTACTCGTTGTGCTGCGCTTCCAATCATATTGCTCATACACGCCTTACCAGCGAGCGCTCCTTATCTCCGTCGACTTCAATTACGTCTAGGACAGCATTCTGCCAGAGGAAAGAACGGACTTCCGCCTCAGTGTATTTACTGTCGACGCGTTGAAAGACACAAGTCCACTTCCTATGACATCGTATTTGCATCTTCACACGGCGCAGAACTGGATGTTCTCGAAGCCAAACACTGGCTTGGTGACTCCGTTGCGATTCTCGCGGGTGCCCAAATCACTTGCTAGGCATAAGGCGGCTGTTCTATGCGGCCGCTGCTGGAAGACGCTAATGGAAAACTGCCGAACATTGTACGGGAACCGTGTTTAATGTATGCACTGCTTGTAAACAATGCTCTTCTTGCGTGACGCAAAATCGAGAACTGTGTAGTCTCTGATCGAACGCCAACCGTCTGCCAGCATTGCAACCTGTGTTTGTACTCTGTCTACACAGGTCTAAGTTGTATTGTGAATAGGCCCAACTGCTTTTTGTCGCGCCTGTTGTAAAATAGAAACAGCGTTTCCAAGAAGCTTCCTCATTGCCGCTGTGTCTTCGTTCAAGGTATGTCGGGCATACTGGAGCGCTGTCCAGGTCTGTTACTGAATACCTCCGTACGGGATAATCTCCATGTCACGCAATTGTACAGCAGAAAGTGCTACCTATGATGCATCCTTGTTGTAGCATCACTTGAAGCCCAAAGCGCATTTGTTGAAATGCATCAGATCAGAACCATCCAATATGGCATGCAGTGCTATGTTGCCCTTATGTCCACTTTTCCCTGTGCTCATCTCGCCTCCACTATTGACGCCGCGCATCCCCTCACAGCTACTCGCCTCTTGCTGCGGTTCCGCAAATTTGGATTCAAAAGTGTTGCCTGTGTGTGGTATACAAAGCTCCAGGTGCCCCCGCGATCACCCAGTGACATCCTCTCCAACCTTGCATAAGTCAGAAGCCTCATCTATTGAAGCTCACTCGAGGTCGTCATCAATCATTGCCGTCTCCACTATCATCGCCTTCCCGAGTTGCGGAAACTAGGTGTGTATTGCAGCTGCCTCTGCTCGCACTGTCACTCCAGTTGACCTTGCCATGGCGTTCCGTGCGTTTCTGAGTACAGAATAATTGCATGAAATCAACCATCTGTGAACGGATATTCCTTGCAGATGGAGACACAGTGCGCGTGGCACATGCGGTGGTGGAGAATGATCGCATGGGATCAGCCTTTTGCCATTCTTTTGGGCGAATATTTCTTGCAGATGGAGACGCAGTGCACTTGGCACATGTGGCAGGCCATCTGCGTCGTGGCATGGTACGTGCATCAGCGCGTGCCCATAATTTAAGGGCTCACCTATGTCCTTGCATCATCGATTAATTTAGTATAGCTCCCATCGTCGATCCCGGGCTGCAGGATCCAAGCTTCCAGAAGAAATAATTGCACGAATTCTCTACTACTTTGCATCGTTCAACGTCGACAAAATGCTTGGGACCGGTCTAGACTTCGTCGCCGCTCAAATTCGTTGTAGGAAACGCGAACTTGGCCCGCCAAGTCTCGTGTGCAAGTACTGGGCGAGACGCATCCGACCAGCGCTTTTCAACATATTGTACTTGTCGAATGCCTCAGACGTCAGATTCTTAAAGGACATCGTATACAGCCCCCAATTCGACGACTCGTCTCTCAAAGGGGCCATACGAGTAATATGCGCCCTATGCCCGTATCCCCCCCTCCCAGAACCCTGGTTCCATCATCTATTCCCGCTGATGGACCGCCTTCCCGGAACGGATTTTACCTGCTCAGTCTCCAAACTCGCGAAGCAAGATTTCCCGAACCCGGTCCGCTGGCCCCCGTTTGCAGCTCTCCCGCGCGTTCCACCGCCCTTTTACAACCTACGACTCTCGACTATCCGGATCCATCGCTGCGAATTCAAGACCACTACTGAGTTCGTGCGACTCATCGACAGCTTTTCCGCTCTGGAATCACTCTGTTTCCACGATATCACATTCCGCAATCGCTCTCCGATAGTTCCAACTCGAAGGAATCTACGAAAGATACCAAAAAACTTTTTGGATTGCTTATGCTACGGCTGCACAGATATGACAATTGCTGAGCAAGCAAATCTAGTCTTGAACCTCTTGGCAGCCCTCCCTCGGACAGGTCTCGATGTTGAGGACTCCCGATGGACCACAGCCGTCGCCACGTTGCTGTCGCTGATGCCCAGTGACTTGCACCAAATCTGTGTGCAATTAAAACAGCAACATGGCCCGGGCTATCTCCCTGATAACCACCCAGGTACGCACTGCTTACATACTCCACTTCCTGGCATGACTTCTAATGGTACGCAATCAGACGCCATAGTTCTGGGATTGTCACAGCGTACAGAGGCAGTGCACGATAGCATGGCTGCTTCCTTATCGGTCAAGCGTAGATCTACGACACCGGGTGTCGTTGGCTCTGCTTATGTCTGCAGCATCGAGCTGAGTGCCGCCTTTGCGCTGGTTGGACACAAAAATCCCCCCTCCTTTGATGGCTTCCGACAAGCCGCAACCAACCCTGACTTTGAAGAGCTGGCCGTCACAGTGCGCGAAGGGTCTCCTCAAGACGAGCAAGGCATCCGGTCCCTGATGCGCTCAGTGTTGCGCCGTGAGCAACTAGTCTGGGCTCTCAAGTCAAACGTTTTCAAAATAGACCGCACCCGCGTCAATATGGAGAAACTTTGTTTCAGTGTTCGCGCGAGTATCGGCTCCGAGTTCATTCTTTCCCTCCTCACAAATCGCTCGCCTATCAACATCGATGGTACGCTTCTGCTCCCCGATGATGACGAGTGGGCGGAGTGTCTATCGCTTTTGGACGAGAAGAAGTCCAATGACTACCTCCGACGACTTCCGGCCTTGCGTGTCGAGCGAGCGAAGGCAAAATCGCGTTCATCTGAGGGGACGGACGCGTTACTGGGGGCGCAGGATGCAGCCGATTCAGCGCCGCATGCAAGCGCGGCAGGAGAATCGAGTAATGACGATGACAACGGGGTAGACAAGCGAGATGTTGAGGGAAGCAGCGTGTAGTTGTGATACGTCTGCTATCGACGACAGGTGAGTGATTATGAGCTCGTGAGACTTCAAAGGTAGGTGATCAATTGCTCCGTTGAAGCTGAAGCTTGGATCAGCCATCACGCGCTGACACCGATTATAGGAACTTTGCACGGATATACGGGCATCGCTTATGGGATTGAGAGACTGAGTGTACCATTGACTGATATCTACGCTCGGACATGGACTTCGGATGTGCGATACGGTCGACTGCTCGTTTATGTACACTGTAACGTGGGCATTGCTACTATACGTCTCAACAAGAAGTGATTACTTCCACCGCTCGTTCGGGTACCCTCAGAGTATGCCAAGAGATTTATTTATTTATTTATTTTTCACGGCGCACAGGCGGTCCATGCCCGCGGCATGTTGCGAATTTAAGACGGGTCTCCATGCTAGTACTATCAACCATGCCTCGGTACCGCCACAGCCATCAAGCAGGACCCCGTGCACACCGTAGGGGACGGCGTAGGCATCTGCAAACCTATACTGTACATGTAGACTGCATGATATATACACCAGTGTCAGTGCAGTTGATACTGCATGTAACGATGTCGCTGTTGGGTTTCCTGCGGTGCAGTGTCCTACGGCGGCTGCACTGCCACGGGAAGTTGGTCCGGCCGCAGCTAAGTACTACACACACGGAGAGTATTGAGGACACGCCGAACAGCACATAACGGCACGAAAACTTATGATTGTTGTTTCTATTCGATATATATCTTCCTAGCGCAGCAAGCCCCGCACCTCCGCGGAGCAGGATGCATGGTTTCGCGGTAATAATACTGAGGTACGGTGCTGTGAGGTGTAGCTGGCTCCTTGGTCGCGCGCGCGTCCGTCCCAGTCGACGAGCACGCTGCGTGCCGCGGTGTGCACACTCTTCACGCCGTGGAGGGAGCCTGCGTCGGCGACTTGGTGTATTGCGGCGCCGCCGGGCGCGAGCATGAACACAACGTCGCTTGGCAATGTGCGGCGGGCTCAGGCAAGGCAACGCGCTACACGCCGCGCAGCTTGTACCGCGCCGCGGTGCGCGCGTTTACCTCTGGGTTTGGCTTGAAGGAAGGGTTGAAGGTGTGGAATGCAGTCGGTGAAGCCAAAGGGGATGGACCGCACAGCGGCGCTTTCGAGATGCGCCGGAAGCCCAGGAAGCCCGCCCTGCGCGGTGGGTGCGCCCTGTTTGCGCCCAGCTGGGGCTCCACAAAGCCATACGGCGCCCGAGTGGTGTTGAGCCGCTGTGGATAGGTCGGTTAGCGAGTCGATACAGGCGGGAAGTAGGGCTTTGGATTGCCATGCGCAACCGAACTCGGTCGCTTCCTTACCCTAGGCGTGAAGCCGGGCAATGACCCTGCATTGTGGCGACAATTGTGTATGCGGTAAGGTCCCCGGGCGCGCTGAGCTTCTCCAATGGGACGGTGGACCAGGGCGAGCGAGACGAGATGGGCCCGGACGTGCATATGAGCTCGAGGACGGCATAGAAGCATCAGACCCGCGCGCGAGGGACAATGTGGGACACGCACCTCCTTGCCGCACGCTGTGCATATCTGCTGTGAGCTGTAGGGTGGCACGCAGGCCAAGTGCAGGGATGGTGACAATGGAAGATCCACGCACCTCGCATATCACGTCCAGCTCACCAGCAGAGGCGGCACCTGCTGCAGCCGGCTCGTCGTCAGATGGATCTATGGCGCCCTATTTATGACCCGAAAATGGTTGCAGTTGCAGCAGCATCGAAGAATAGCCAGACAGTGCAGCAAGGATATGCGAGTGGAGGTAGCTGAAGGACAGTGAATGAGACTCGGGCAGACCGCGCGTGTTCCGTTTTCGGTCACTACAGTCGCTCTCTTGCTCCTCAGACTTCACTGAGAGCTGCCTGGACTGCTGTCGCTTGATGCGCTTCTTGGCATTCTCGAGCTTCGCCCGTGGGTTGGGGACTTCGGCCAGGAAGTTGCTGTAGCGAGCCTTCTCTGCATGACCAAGGTTGCGGTACTTGTCCCGAACGCTGCTCGGAGCATCGGACCACCGGGCGACGTGCTTGTAGTACGACGACCTGACCCACTTGATCCCAGGGAAGATTTGCTTGAACCTTTCTTGAACGGTGACGCTGCCTGGAATCCTGGCCTTCGCCGCCCTCGCCGCCCTGTCGCACTCATGGAAGCCGTACACCACGTCGCAATACGTCCAGTCCTGAGGCCAGACAGGGCCGGCGACGTCAGAGACAGGACTAGGCAGCCTGTCC